>JASDQU010025989.1:30338-43486 GCA_032191745.1 Picea mariana | reverse complement strand
AGAGCCTTGTTTATATCCTTTGTAGCTTGACACCCTATACCCAAGAGGAAACATTCCCCCAATTTTCCATCTCCCACAAGCACCTCCTTGCATTGAGCATAAGTATGTTCCATTGTTGGAACTAGATTGTTGACTTGCGACACTCGTTTCCTCCTCTATATCATATCATTTATTTGACTATGAAAAAAAAATACGGGAGGGAAAAGAATATTATCTTATATTGGCAACAGTCGTGTCTCCTTTGAACAGAGCACAAAACTTTTGATTCCACTTGTCATAAATGTTTTGGGTCTATCATGATATTAGGAAGTTGAGATCATTACATATAGTTTACTCCCATGACTGGTTACTCTTCTAGTCCCTATGGAGAGTTTTATTGATGCCTCCTATATATCAAAGTTTCATCATTGAGTCTATGCTTCCATAGTCTTCTATATGTTTCATTCTCTTGTTCAAAGGATGTCTATCAACCCGTGTCATACATTCCTCAGAACTCTTGAATTTTCATGTCGGCCATACCCTCAGTGTGTCTCAGAGTTACATGAAGCTATAGTCCTATCGTGCACCCTAGCCCTACTTTCATCATTGGTAGGTAACCTTGAACCCAGTAGTCAAAATTTCATTGGTCACTGACTGGGTGGTTTCCATTATGTTCGACAACAAAGAATATATTCACACATTGGGATTCATGCAATGTATTGTATTCGGTTAGCCTTATTGGTGGTTTCCTCACCTTTGTCATCAATTTTCCTTATTCACTACTATTCAGAGGGTCTTTTCTGTGTACCGCTTGCATCTAGCACATGTGAAATATGCACAAGGTCGTTGGTTTGTGAACATGTTCTTTGTGCGATTCCCTCCAAATCATCAAGCTCTTGCTTTGTACCTCGTGATGAATGATGAGATATGCCTCAATGCTCTCCTTTCAGCTAGTCTCCTTCCATCGACTTCAGCCCATATATTTTGGAAATGAGACCTAGAGTCCTATGAGTACCTAGAGGCTTGTAATAATTGGTGGCAGGTTCTCTCGCCATCGACAGTTTGGAATACATCAATGTCTCCTGATCGATGGATTCTTCAAGTCTTTGACCCCGACACCCTTATTCACACTTGTAAGAATGTACTCAGTGCCTTGATACCTACTTTCATTATTGGTAGGTTGTCTCATGTTTGTTAACAATATACCTTAATGATCGATAATCAAATGAAGTCTCATTGTGTTTGACATCAACTCCTTTATTCACACGATGTAGACTTGCACCTTTGGTGGAACGTGTAGAAGACTTGAAGACTTCAGTTCATAGTTGCATCTTTCCTAAGTTGTTGCTATCTTTCATTGGACCAGTACCTATGTGACTTCAATGATCATGGGAGATCATAATGTACTCCATTGAATACAAATATCTTCAGATTGATTTTGAGACTGGTTTGATTGGGCCTTTGTATTGCCTACTCATGGCCATGAACAATTGTTTGGTATATTTTCACATGGATCTGGAGTGTAATTCAAATTGGCATCCATGTGTGCAAAGTCAACGTAGATTGTAATATTATCAGGAGTAACTAGTTCTTTCAGCTGGGTCCCAATTACTCCACTTCTGGGTATTATAATGTATTTCATCCATCGCATATACTCCTATGACCTCACACATTAGGGGACATCTATTATAGCAAGATTATCCTTACCCTATGAAAATTTTCTCAGAAGGCCTTGTTCCATTTCCCTATGTAGACTTGAAGTCCCTTTTTGCAAATCTCAAATCCAAAAAAATTATTTTTCCACATATACGCATCCTACCTATTGTACAACATGTGTATATGCAGGTTTCACCACTACATCCCACGTACATCAGGTTTTATGACCAAAATTAAAAAATGGTGTTATGTTTCCATGTCACGTCACGAGATCCATGATCCTTTGCCTTCCATATACTGGAAATGTTTTGACTTGGCCCTTCAGTTCCACTTTAAGGCTATAAATGGGCCAAATACGAGCTATGGAAAAGAGGAGAAGAATTCAAATTTGAGAGAAAAGATACTCTTGAGAATTTATTCACTTCATATTGAGTCTGCATCCCTTTATCCTTTTAAGTCTGAACACATTGTTCAGCCCCCAAGATCTCCCCTACTTGATTGAGAACCTCATTGTCTCTCTTATTTGATCTTGCCTTTGGTGGAGGATTGAAGTGGTGGAGGCCTAGCTGGAAGGGACTTAGTTTCTTGGTTTCGAATGGTGCCAACAGGGAAGTTTGTAATTCATTCACTTCTGCTGATTACATTTTAATAGAAATACTCTTTTCACGTCCAATTAATATCCTGCAAATATTTGAATTGTTATTCAATGGGCGTATTTGTTATGAATGTTGATTGATTATTCTATTGAATGTGATAGCATTATATATTATCACCATATGATTGCATTTCTTGGTTGTCAAGGACAATTTGCAAGTGTATTTCTTTGAGTCAAGTGCTCAACAATGGACTTCATCGAACGTATGGATGAGGTAGGCCTTTTATCTTGTCTTGTTATCATATTTGTTTATATAGCATACCTGAGATTATATTTGATTTTTGCATTCATTTCCATCTATTGTGGTTTACCCCTATCAATAGAGATATTTTCCTTGTAACAACTCTATAACATTGGTTTGTGTAGAAATGCTTAAAGTAACACGCTCAACCCCAATCTCGTTCGCACCACATAAATGTTCCTCTTCTGACACAACTTATAACAACGAAAGTAACACAATACAACTACGTGCATAAGCATACTGATCACCCAAAATTACTGTGCGTGTAATCCACTCCGATCATGTGATCACTACTACACATGCAACCATTCTCGTGTCACACACAAATTTATGTTCTCCTTGTGCACATGGACTGATTCCTTGCATGCACAAGTGAATATAGCCTCTTGCGGGCATATATTATTTCCCTACGTGAATAACCATTATAACCTCACCTCGGAGACTCATGAACATTATTATAAGGTTAACTAACAAAATAATTAATAACAACTATCATACTTCGCATGTACGACTATAAATATTGAATATCAACACCACACTTACATGTGTGGAAAACATTGTGCATAATAATGACAATTGATCATATGCAACATCATACATGAAATAAACCCATATTAAACATAGATAATTAAGCACATGCTAAATTAGATAATCACATAAATGACACTTATCTTTTTATAAAGAGTCACCAACTGAAAACATAGCTCAAATGTTCCTCTAAGACATAGATTTTGTTTCTCACATACTTTCAGCAACAGGTCACCCCCAAGCTGGGGCTTAAAATCCACCTGCAAAAAAGGATTCCGGCCTAATGCCAAGCTAAGGTTTGATAAACAATTTTTTTTTCCAGTACAACATGCCCAACTACTGCATATAGCCTACGATATCTCATTTCCCACATGCCCGTCCCACCCCAGGAAGTGTGCCCCTTCTCTGCTCAACAGTCCCTTGGCTTCTTCCCTTCCAGGGCTTCAACAACAGGCTAGACAAGAAGTCTTGAAGCCCTGTAACTAATGCCCAATGCACTAGGGAACAATCCCTAGAAAATATCACCTAGAGAGAATGCTCACGGGCTTGAAAACCCACCTCTTCGAAAACAAAAATATCACCTAGAGATAATGCTCACGGTCCTGACAACCCGCCTCTTCGACAAAAAATACTTTGGTTATAATATGGAAAACCCTTTTTCCAAGCTTTTATTGTAGAAACAATTATGGTCATCCCAGGTTTAAATAGTCTGGATGATGAATAAAATGAGTGAATTCTCCAAAAGGAAATGAGTTCTTCCCCCAAAATACACTAAGGTTCAACCATATATTTGCATGGTCATAACTAGACACTTGTCACCTTCAAATTTACCTTTAGCCACTTGGTGACTCGTTCCCATCCCTCGTGAACTTAGGATAAATAAATATCCATAAATTATACTTTTCAGAAATATTAATAAAATATTCCCGTGGAATTAAGTCACCCCTTTTCCCTTTTTGGTTGAGTTTATCCCCACATCTCTTTTCATCTGAGAGGTCTATGCGCAATGATGTGATATTGCTAATAAATTGGGTGTGATTACATTTTACATGGACATGCACACTAACCTTTTTTCATCCAAACTCACCATCCCAATAACCACACAAGCTCTCCGACCTCTCTCTCTCTCTCTCTCTCACACACACACACACACACACACACACCTTGGTTCGATGTGCACTTAACCCGATGCACACTTCTGATGAGTAGAATCGTCAATGAATCGTACCCAATTTTGGAAGGATGTAATTGGGTGTGAAATGTTTGATAAGCCTTCAATAAACCTTCTATAGTACCCTACAAGTTCCATGAAGGATCTCACTTATGAGACATTCCTTGGTGTTGGCCATATTTTCGTGGCTTTTATCTTATATGGGTCCACAACTATCCCTTTCTCTGAAATGATATGACCCAAGTAATGAATTTTATTTGGTAATATGATCACTTGCTCAATTTTGAATACAACTGATGTTCTTTCAGTACTTGCATCACCATCCTCAAGTGTTTCTCATAGTATTCTTTAGACTTTGAGTAAATATGTATGTCATCCAAAAATACAATGAAAAACATATCTAAGTGTTCTCCAAAACTCTACTCATCAAACACATGAAAACAATTGGTGCATTTGACAACCCGAATGGAACCACTGTGAAATCGTAATGTTCATACCTCGTTCAGGAGGTAGTCTTGCTGATGTCTTCTTATTTAATTCTTACTTATTTATATCCAAGTCTGAGATCAATCTTTGAAAATATATGCATGCCCCTCAGCTGATCAAAGAGGTCATCTATTCTTGGAAAATGATACTTCTTCTTTACTGTTACTTTGTTCAACTTCCTGAAGTCAATATAAAGCCTCAACGCACCATTGTTCTTCTTCACAAACAATACTGGGGAAACCCAAGGTGATACACTTGGGTGTATATAACCCTTCTTCAGAATATCTTCAAGTTTTATTTGTAGTTCGTTCAAATCTTGTGTACTCATCCTATAAGGAGTCTTGAATACAGGAGATGTTGATCCAACCATTAAATTTATAGAGACATAAATATCTATTTTCAGTGGAAACCCCTGTATCTCTTTAAAGACATCCTCAAATTCTTTCAGTACTTCACAGTCTTCAACATTTGGCACTTTATCCTTACGTGCCTCTTCCATGTGTGATACAAATACTTGACATCCTTTCCTGTATATTTTCTTCAATTGAAAGGATGAAACTTATCTGATATTTATAGACCTTGGAATTCCTTGAACTGCTCTTAAGTTTCCTTCCTCATCCAAGCAAGTAAATTCCTTATTGTAACAGTCTAGAACAACATGATGCTAGTCCAACCAATACATACCAATGAGGTCATCATACGTGCCCAAAGGTATGATAGTCAAATCAGCTTTTGAGCGCAATCCATTCATTTCCATTGGACATGCCTTAACCATCTCATTAATTTTCCTTTTTTATCCTATAACTAACTGCACCAACCAAGGTTTTCCAAGCTTGCTTCTTGGCAATTGGAACCTTTCCACCATCTTAGGATCTAGATAACTATGACTAGATCCTTAATCAATTAAAATAGAAATGGCTTGGTCATTAATCTTACCTTCCACTTCAATAATGTGCCACTAAAACTCARTTTTCTTGTTATCTAGGGCTGCATAGATCCTTGGTACATTTTGTCCCGTGTCTTCAACTGTCRCAAMTTTCTGTGCATTGTGAATAATCCTCACTTTTTAACCTTTGTGGGGATAATATCCATACATGTAGTATTCCCCACAACCCCAAAAATGAATAGGTGGTTGATTTGGTATTTTCCCCAATATATAAGTCATTCTGGTCTCCTTGGGAGTTGGTTGTCTTTGAGAAGTATTTCTGAAAAATGGTGGCTTAGTCCCCTTTTTCCTATGTTCCATCTTTCTTTTCTTCTTTTCTTCCCAATCCTTTTGGAAAGTCGGTCTTCCCCTTTGCTGATCATAGAGACATTTATTTCACCTTATGGTTTCCTCATATGTCTTGCGGTCATCATATTGTATCTTTTCACTGATAAATTATGGCAACCCACTCAGGTACCTTTGAATCTTAATTTTCTCATCCTTTATGAATACAACATATTTCAACAACTCTAAGAATATTCTTTCATACTCATCTATTATCATACTCCAAATCTTGAGTTCAAATAAATCCTTCATTTTCTTGTCATAGTATCATTTGGTTAAGTATTTATTTTTAAAATACCTTTTAAACTCCCTCCAAGTAACCTTCTTCTCATCAATGTGTTTCACTTGCATGAATTGATCCCACCACATGGATGTTTTTCCCTTTATCTGATAGATAGAAATTCTCCCTTCTGCCTATTAGGTCTTTGCATATTCATCCTTCTTGTGCTCACCGTCAAAGGTAGAAAGCTTGATCTTATTCATTTCTCCCTACATCTCATCCACCTAAGTCCTCTTATGATTTCTGACAAGAGATGGAATTGAGCTAGCACACACTTTCCTAAATGAATGCTTTGGTGAGTGATGATGTTTCCTATCAACACTTCTTGTTTATCTTCTTTCACCATGATACCCGCGACTCTTTGAATTTCTTGAATATGTCTTCTTATCCATTTGATTTTCTATTCTATCCAATCTTTGCATCAACTTGATATTGAAGTCATGTTGCTACTCCTTCACTTTCATAAGCCTCTCATTATCAACTTTATAGATTTGGATATCCTTTTGTAATCCATTTATGGTTTCTACCAAGTTTATGTGATCCTCCGTTCCTTCTTTATGCTCATTGGATTTTGTACTATCCATACCCATATCGATATAAAAACCCTTGAATTCATCATCATGACTGTAAGTTATCTGCACATCTTCCATGCTTTTTAATCTCTGTGTTGATTATGTCCTAATCTAATCGTTGTTAATTCTGCAAAATGTGCAAGAAATAAGATTTGTTAAAAATATTCATGCAACAATTTCATGAAAACKCTGCACCTTTTTATCAGAATCCTTTCTTCTGATTTCTTGGATGATTTTAACGTCCCAATTCAAAATTTATAGGTGAATAATTAGAGTCCTATGTCCAAACCTTTCCCATGAACCACTCCCTTGTGCAATTCYGAGTCTTGCGTAATAAATTATGGTCATCTGGAATTCATCCAAATATCCTTTTACTCTTTCTTTMTTTCTTCTTAAGCTCGTGCATGCAATGGTATTCAAAACGTACCAATGCACGATGCCAATATTCAAAATTTACACCATGTATCAATATTATGCATGCACCATAATTTTTTTTCTTCATATCTCCAAATATTTAGTGTGCACACCCATGCACCATTTTTTTCTACACATTTCCAACACTACACCCCACAATGTCAAAATTTAGTGCGCACACTTTCACATTCTTATTTTATGAGCACGATGGATGCGCTGTAATTCCAAATTCAGCCTCTTACCAGTCTGAATTTTGTCTTAACTAGATAATCATCCCATGTAGGATCAATGTTGAAATTGGTGATCTGATACCAATCTGTAATGTACCCTGTTATAAAAGCACTAACAAAAAAAAATATGATACCAATCTGTCACATACCCATCTTACTACTGAGCAATGCTAATACAAAATCTAGTGCATGGATTCTACTCTATAACTTTGGTTTTCACAGAAATACTTGAAGTAACATGCTCGACCCCAAAGCCACACAATTTTTTCTCTCCTGACACAAATTATAACAACGGAAGTAACACAATACAACTGTGTGGACAAGCATACCGAGTACCCAACATTATTATGTGTGTAATCCACTCTGATCATGCGATCGCTACTATGCGCACAACCATTCTTCTTGTGCGCACAGACTGCTTCCCTACACACACAAGTGAATATAGCCTCTTGCATGCACATATTATTCCCCTACGCACATGACCATTCTAACCTCGCCTCAGAGACACATGACCATTATTATAAGTTTAACTAACAGGAAAATCAATAATGACTGTCATAATCCACATGTACGACTATAAATACTAAATATCAACACCACACTTACATGTGCAGATAACATTATGMAGAATAACGGAAGTTGATCATATGCAACATCATACAAGAAATAAACCCATATCAAASATAGATAATTAAGCACACAGTAAATTATATAAGAACATAAATGACACTTATCTTTTTATAAAGAATCACCAACTATGCGCAGAGCTTAGACGTTCCTCCCAACAAKAAAATATGTTGCTCATATACTTTCAACAACGGGTCACCCCCGAGTTGGGGCTTAAAATCCACCAGGGAAAAAGGATTCCTAATGCCAGGATAAGGTATGATAAATAGTGAAAATTTTYAGTCCAAGGTGCCAAACTGCTGCAACTAGCCTACAATCTCTCATTCCCCACACGACTGTCCCACCCTAGGAAGTGTGCCCCTTCTCCGCTCAACAATCCCTCGGCTGCCCCACTTCCCTTCCAKGGATTCAACAACAAGCCAGGAAACCCACTTCCCTTCCAGGGATTCAACAAAAAGMCAGAAAATAAGTCTCATAGCCTTCTAACTAATGCCCAATGCACCAGGGAACAATTCCTAGAAAATATCTCACCTGGAGAGAATGCTCTTTGGCGTCAAAACCCGCCTCTTCGATAACAAAACTCTCACTTGGAGAGAATGCTCACAGGCTTGAAAATACACCTCTTTGAAAAAAAATAATCAGGTTACAATATGGAAAACCCCTTTTTCCAATATTTTCTTGTAGGAATGGTAATGGTCATCCCAATTTCAGATAGTCTGGATGATGAAGAAAATGAGTGAATTCCCAAAAAGGAAATGATTTCTTCCCCAAAAATACACTAAGGTTCGACCATATATTTGGATTGTCATAACTGGAAACTTGTCACCTTCAGAGTTATATTTAGCCACTTGGTGACTCATTCCAATCCCTCGATAACTTAGGATAAATAAATATCCATAAATTAGACTTTTTAGAAATATTAATAAAATATTTCCTTGGACTTAAGTCCCCCCTTTTCCCCTTTCAGTGGATTTTATACCCTCGTATCTTTTCTTATGAGAGGTCTGTTTGTAGCAATTTGATAATACTAATAACTTGAGTGTGATTACATTTTACATGGACATGCAGATTGTCCTTTTGCATCCTGACTCACCATCCCAACTCTATTTGATGCACACTTCTAGGTAATCCTTGCACACTTACCCAGGTGCACGCAACACTATGGAATGTGTGCACCCTTCCCTTGATGAAAAATCCACACACACTTACTTAGGTATGCCACTATGGAATGTGTGCACTCTTTTTTTGGAAAACAATCCTCACGCACTACTCAGGTGCATGCAAAACAAAACCAAAACTTGGTGCCAACGACTCACCAACCTAAATGTACATTTACAATTTCATGTGCTCGCAACACTGAGCCACCACTTGGTGCCAATGACTCACCAGCCTAAATGTACATTTACAATTTCAGGGGTGCACAACACTGAACCAACACTTGGTTCCAACGAGACTCACCAGGATAAATGTATATTTACATTTTCATTTGCAATTGAGGTTCAAATTAAGGATATTACAAATAAGGCAAGATGATTGACACCTAAGTTATAATTTGTTTGTAAAGTATGAATTTGAAATACTTTAAATGCGAAGAATTAGAGAACCCTTCCTTGTCATGATTTATGATAGATATGACCATGATTTGGATGCATTAGATCTTAGTAAGGCAGTCTTAGAACATTTCAAGTCTATTGCTAAATTTATATTTAATAAAAATGCATAGCGGTATTACTTCCACTATCCTTATAGTAGGAAACTATCTATACAAAAAAAACACATATTTTGATAATATTTTCCATCAAGACCTAAAAGGACATATTATGGGGCATGCCATATCTTCTCTAATATTACATTGGCATGTATATCCTTCAAAAATTTGTAATTTGTCCCTTTGAAATCAGTAGACGATATTTATGGTATTTTAGAAAATGGCTACTTACAAAAACCACATTTGAGTTGAAACTCAAGCTATATCACTTGGTCCTAAGGAATAGTTTCATCAACAAAATGCATTGTTCTATTTATGGAAACAAGTTTATATAGTAGATCCCTAGTAACCTATAGGTTAGAAAATGTATAGATAGGTTCTCAATACAAATTAATTGAGAAATATGGTCATAATAAAGMAATTAAATGAAAATTGATAATCACATTATATGGAAGTGAACACAATGACAAAGTTACCCTTGAATATTCCATTACAATGTACAATGGTTACATAAATATTGTAAGCTTAACTAAAAATAAATAAATKATTAGGGAACATCTGTTGATTAATTGGGTTGGTTGTCATTGATGTCAACCCATGAAGCAAGTCCGATAGAAAATTTCGGTAGCCCCAACAGTATGGTTAAGAGACTCAAGTTTGTTTGAGGTATAAAGGCATGAAGATTAGTTTATTTGTAGGTAAGACCATTCTATATGGATAGTACATGTCGTGCCATTTTTGGTGATATGTGGAACATCACATAATTCCTCGTGGTTAGAGAGTTATGGCCTTTTGAAGTTGGAGAACACTCTTGAGTTATCTAGAAGCCCTTAGAAGGTCAAAGAAGTCAATTTATTCTAAAAACTCCTAGAAGGAGTTTACTAGGCAAAGTGGTTGTAACTAGGAGTTAATCACGAGCTAAGTTGTTTCAAAAATAAAATAATTAAAAATGAATTATTTGCAACTAGAAGTGGTGAGTTTACTATTTGTGGATAAATTGGTTGTAAGTGGAAAAGTGGTTAGAAGTGGTTAGTCCTAAAAGAAGGAAGTTGGGTAAAGTTAGTTAGAAGGTAACCCCTTGAGGAAGATACTTGGAGAGTATAAATAAGAGAGTAAGGGTCTCCTATTAGCATATATTGAGCACATTGAATATATATTATTTTGTGAAATACTATTTGTAGGTACTCATTGATACATCTGAAGTTACGCAAGTCTGAGGAAACAAAGAAGGGTTGACAACATAAGTTTTAGAGTTGCAAAATTTCTGAAAAACCCTAGTTTTTCAGGTGTACATGGGTTGTAGTGGAAAAGGTCACGTACATACGTGGGATGGTAGTGAAGCAGGGAACATACATACGCGGGACAAAGAAGAGGATGTCACATACATATGAGAAAATCCATGAAAACTTGATTTGATGAGGATGCCAGGTCTCTAGAGTTTGAAATCAAGTTCCCAGGAAGGTCTACAATGATCAGGTACATCAGATCTATCTACAGGTTCAAAAGGTATGTCATATTCTTATAGGTAGTTGGATATTGTTGTCTACATGAGATATGGTTATCGGAGATTGAGGTTTTACCCTAGAGAGGTTGTTGGTTGTATGGCACTTATTGTATGAGTTAGATCTACAGAAATACAACACTGGTATGTTTGGTATTCATTATTGTTACATTTTGTTGGGTTGAGTGTTGAGACATATCTTGTATTTCTTGGTACATGGTTGAGATTTTTTGGTTGTGATGTGTTGGTGAAGTTGTTGGTCTAGTTTGAGGTTGCATATCAATGAGGGTTTAATGTCTAGTCAATGTGAGGGTTATTACACTTGATCACGATTGTATACACATGTATGGCACATGACTAGAGAGACATAGATGCACTTGGTTAAGGGATATGTATGATGATGTATACATAGGTAATAACTACAGATTGGACATAGTGACAGGTTACATGTGTTGGACACACCTACCACACTTAGAGGGGGGGTGAATGAGTGTGGGGCTCTTTTTCCCAAAAATTCCCTCTTGCACAAAAAATCATCAATTAGCATTCAACATTTATTCATTACCCATTGTTGTCATTTATAACCAGTTAGATGTGAGCACATATCAGCAACATATATCAGCAATATATCATCAACAAGTCATAACCACAATGAACAAAAGGAACACAAGATGTATGTACAATTTTATTTTTATTACGGACTACAATCCTTGGGGTTTATTAGCAACAACTGAATAAAGTACAACTCTACAAGAGAACCAGATCTATATGCAAGACTCATATTGCATTCTTAGCACCAATTGAGATGAGGCAACAATCCTCAACAAATATCAATCTGTACCATAAATAAGAGCATCAACCATGCACCAACCCGTGCCAAACAACCTGTAATCAACCTGTACCATAAACAAGTGCATCCAACCATGTACCAAGTATATACCAGTCATGTTTCAACTACTCATCAACAATTACTCATCAATATGTACCAACATCATCAACTATACACCTCATGTATGTGCCAACTCATAAACTGCTTGTCTCAACCATGACTAGTTTTGGATTAGTCAACAACCCTAACTTAAAATAATCATAACTTTGTACCTGTAATGAATAAAGATCTGAAACTGATACACAATTTTCTTCAATGTGTTTTGTGCAATTCCTCCAAGTGGAACTACTTGGAACCTCTCAGAAAAGGAGTTATAGCAAAAATGGCATACCTTGCTGAATTTTGTCTTATTCTAGAGAGCGACCTTGTAGAGGGTTCCCCGCACAAAATGTTTGATGAATATATATGAAACTATTAAAGAGAATACTAAAGACTATAATATAACCAACACAATTGGTCTCACTGAATTTGGATCTGTTATGAAGAAGTTATGACGTTTTTACCCGAAACACCTGATTTTGACTAGTTTTAGGACTAGCTACAAACCCTATTTTCCACGGAGTGTAACTCCCAAAATAAAACGAACCACAAGATGATTTTTTAAACACAGATACTTGTCTATGTTTATCACTTTCATAGCAATTTAAAGATCTGAATCATTATATAAAAAAAGTTATAGCGAAAATGGTGAGATGACCTGTAAATAACATACCTTAGAAAGCACCATCAAAAAAATTTATCCTTCCTTGCATTTCGGCCTTCTTTTCTTCACTTTCCTCAGAATTTCGTCTTAGATATCCTTGGTTACCTCAGTCACCTATAGAGATTCAATATCCTCACGTGTTCCACACCAAAAATGCTCAAGAAGCTCTCACAAGAAGCTCTCCATCAATACTCCAAAATATATTCCCACAATAAGCTCTCCATTGATCCACAAAAAG
>JASDQU010025987.1:7065-26181 GCA_032191745.1 Picea mariana | reverse complement strand
TAATGATTTCTAAGGCATTAGGGAGGAAGAGTCTGCGCAGATTCTAAGATGACACTGGCCGCTCGGGGTTGAAGCAAAGGTGAACCCTCGGCCTTCCCTATAGCCATCCATTCATCATTATAAAGCCAACCCATCGTTTATCCATTCATCATTATAAAGGCGACCCATCGTTGCCGGTGGGGCAAATTTTGGGACAAATTTTAGAAAATGAATGGAAAGTTGCATCTGTATCATGAGTAGGTCCTGAATGAAATCTCTGGGTACTTTCTTAGTGGACCAGATGACCAATTGTTCATCAGCCCACCCACCAGTAATAGTCATTGTCGATCCATTCGTCGTTTGTAAACGAAGTCAGTCAAGTCAAGAATGGTGGACAGACCTCCACGTAGACCAATACAATTAATTAATTAAGATTAGGTCAGTTGTTTTTTCTTTTAAATTAAGTAATGCGTACAGTAATTAATTTTGCACTCTACCGCCTCTATTTCTTTCATCCAAATTCTAAAAGCACTGACCATGTGTAACCAAGAAAAAAGGGACTTGATTGAAAAAAAAACTGAGTTGATCAAGACTTCAAAAATTGTCAAAGACTATATTACACTAACAAGCTATCCATTAACAACAAAAAATCATCAAATCCTTAAACAAAGAAATTCAGATTACATATTCAAATTCCAAAAGTATCATTAAAAGGCCTCAAGCCTATCCTGTCTACTAACCAGACAATTCTCTTCATGAAATTCTACAATGAAATAGGTATTCCCCATCAAAGCTAGACCTTCCTTTGAGAGTCTATCTGTCACTTGGTTTTGCTAATGGAAAATATGTGAAAATACAATATCGTGGAAGGTTGTTGTTACATCCTTCACATGTTCTGCTACAACAAGTAGTCCAATATTTTGAACCTGAACCTATTCAAGCATCCATGTGATAACCATAAGGGAGTCACCAAATATCTGAATAGAGAAAATTTCCATATCCAAGGAAAATTTAAGCAAATATTAGAGTACATAAATCCACCCGGATTGTTGGTTCCTCGCCTCATGTTTGTTTTAAAGTGAAAGTAATAGGAATCTGATATGAAATAGGTAAACCCAATTCCCACTATTCTATTATGTCCTTGAGAAGCCCCATCAAAGTGGCCCCAAGGAAAGGTATTACCACATGTACCTTTCCAAGCATCCTAGGGATCTATTTTTGGGAACCTCTTTGAAGAAAGGAATAAGAACCATTACCTATGTTGAAACTTGGAAGGTTAGGTGAAGTTTTCCTGTAAAAATAACAAAGTTTCTTGTATTACATATACCCTAGATAACTAGAAATGGTACATCTCATAAGCAATTAATTTTTTTGAATTGACATCAACATTAAACACATGGAACATCTCACCCACTTGGGCTATATAGAGAACACCTTTCGACATAATTTGGTCACCTCTCAACATCATATTTATGAGGTCACCTTTCAAAGTTGTGGAAAAATGAGTGTAATACATTCCATCTAGGGATGGAATTTGACGTCCAAGTTGCTTGTCATAAGGCATTTTTTCCATCAAATATGGTTCGAAATCTAACACACCAATCATGAAAGTTAAGTAAAATGCTTAATATGATTAACAAAATTGTTTAAACTTTCAAATTTGATGGAGAATTTGTTTTAAAATTTCTACCTTGGTTCTAACCATGGGAATGAAGAGAAGAAGACAATACCAAATCATCTTGGAAGAAATACAACAACAATATCCGGAAAAAAGGAATCACTAAATTATTTATTTGGCATTTTATTTATATAGGAAAAGCTAATAAGAATAGTGGTTATAATAATTAATGAAATTGATTTAGCCACATGATCTTGGGATATATCAATTCCTCTTCATTTATATAGAGATCATCCTTGCTTTCCTCATGATTTACAAAATGTCACATCTAGGGGAACTAAAGTTGTAATAGAAATATGTTGTGTTCAACATGTCTTCATAATAATTTCCACTATTGCTATTATCATTGCCTCATAGCAAGCCTTTTCATGCTCCCAGTTTGATTATGAAACTTCATAATATTCACTAGAGTGAGGAGTCATGGAAGGGTTTGGAGATTGATTATTAGAAGATGGAAGTACAGCATCTGTCTCAAACCCCAAATCATACATTAGATTGACCAATTAACTATTGTTGATATGGTTATGAGGTTGTGACTATGGAATCAATGAGGACAAAGAGGAAATATTGGGACTTGTTATGAGGTTGTGACTTTGAAAATTTCTTTCTCGACACGAATCTATTTAAATATAACATTATTTTTAATCATTTTATGCAAATTCTTGATTCTTTGAGCAAAATATGGCACAAATATTTTGACAAAGTTTATTTTGATGAAAAAGGATTGCATCACCTTCTTGTTGATTTCCATGGGAATCTATGAGCTGGATTTATCTTTGTTTAGATCAATCAAAATCTCATCTTTCTAGATAATATGGTCAAAATGTTTTCCTTCTAATACTACCAAAATGCTCTTATTTAGATTGAGAGAAATGCGATATTTTTTGCATCTTTCAAAGATCTACTTTAAGTGTTGTATGTGGTCTATCATATTTTTTGAATTAACCATTACTTCATCAAGGTAAACCATGAAACTTTGATTTTTGAGTCCCTTGATATTTATGTCCATGGCTCATTGAAAAGTGGTTACATAATATTAATTAGTCCAAAAGGAATATGGCAATAGGATAATGTTCCCCTATTCCATAGAAAATATTGTATTCATCCTACATAATTCTACCACTAGTACTTGTTTATAGCCCGAGAAACCATCCAAAAGAGAAAAAATCTTTAAACTAGGTACTAGCTGCAAGATATGGTCCATAGGAGGGATATGGTAACTTTGCTTGTTAGTTGCTATTTTTAGATTTTAAAAGTATACACATAATCTGATTTCTCTTGAATTTTTCATAACAAGAACCATATTAGTAACCCATTCAGAATGTCTGACTTTAAAATAGTCTTAGCATATAGTAGCTTCTTCAACTCTTTCTAGATCAATGGTTCCAACATACAATGTGCTTTCCTCGGTTTCTTCTAGAATGGTTTGACACCTTCCTTAAATAGAATGACATGTTGTATAATTTGTATTTCATATGCATTCATGTCATTATAAGATCAAGAAAATGCATCCATATATTGTCTAAATAAGTGAATGTAAGTTTATCTTTCATTTGGATAAAAACAAGTTCCAAGGTTAATATTGTTTGGGTTTTCAACACTACCCAAATTAATCAGTTCATGATTGATGAATGGGATATTTTTCTTGAAAATATCCTTGAATTTTTCTCTTTATCTATTATAGTTTCTCCAATGTTAAAACATAATTTCCTTGGAATGAAATCACCATTAACATTTTTCATTCCATGTTGACAATTTTACAATGCACTAGAGTGTTCTTCATCATCAATGATTGCATCTTTGAGAGTGTCTTTGTCGGTCAAGAACTAGAAAAAAATTTAATCATCATTAAACACCGTCCAATTAGTAAAATTATTAGGAAACGATGGGCTAAATAGTAATTCAATAGTGAACTCGTCCTTATCATAGTTAGCTTAGAAGCAACATTGGCCAACATATCAACAAGTACAATTTTAAACTACGGAATATAAGTAATGTCAAAAGATTCAAATTCATCTATTAACTTCCATACCTTGAGATAACAACTTCTCAAATGATGCGATAAGAAGTTAATGGATTTTTTTACCCACCTTACAATTATTTCCAGATCAAGGAAAACTTTCAAAGATTTCACCTTTAAATCAATAGTTTTTTCTCGGGACTTGAATTAAAGAATCATATTTTGCAGTATTATTAGTCCATTCAAATTCAAGTCTACAAGAAAGAAGGTGGTGTTTTAGTTTTGAATTAATCAAAATGCATAGAATTCCTATGCCTTATTTTGATTTAGAATAATAAAAAAGCAAAGTCAAGATGCCAATATTTACCCTTAAGTTAGTTGAAACACTACTTTATACATATACTATAATATAGTTGTCATTTTCATCATCTCGAGTGTAATGAAGGAGTTAGGATTGTTTGTCAATTTTTCCAACTAATTCTTTTGTTGTGTAATTTCCCACTTCAATTTCCAAAAAGTAGTTTCCAAGAATTGAATGTGTAAATTTCATTGGCTCATTAGTTCCTTTCGATTTTGTAATCGCATGCTTCATGCAAGCTTCTCGAGCAAAATGGATTTGATTTTTCCTTCCACCCCATGGTAACCATAAATGAAACCAATGCATGGAAACATATCCTTGTAATTTCTATGACCAATCCTTGCAAAGTAACAAGACTTAAGATTCAAGAATATCAACAACAATAATACTTATGATATGATATACATTTGGATTAGAGGCTAGTGTGATATAAACATCTTTAAGTTCCTCGATAACCTTAACCATTAGAGAAATTTAGAGGTGTAAAATGGGTCTCCTAAGGAAAATAATAAAATAAGAGTTAAAATAATAAAATAAGAGTTACGAGCGAAAGAAAGAAGACAATTTTTTTAACGTAGATTTGACTTATCGCCTTCTAGGTTTACTCAAATTTCAAGTGTAGAAACTCATTTTATTCATAATTTAGTTCCTCATCCAATGAGTGCATACTCTTGAAATTTGTGTAAATTTATAAGGATATAAATTGAAAATACGATAAAAAAAAATGGATTTTTTCACTTTCCCTCCAAAACTATTTACCATATGGTTGACGTCATCATTTTGAATTCTATTGGTTCTCTTAAAGTTTATGTTGATAACACATTTTGTCTTTTCAGACCCATTTTTTACCTTGAAATTTATCTAATGATCTTATCTATGAAGTTGGATAATCCAAATTGTACTCTTGGTTGGAGTGGCATTTATTTTAATACGTACAAAAAATCCATGACATTCAATGATACTCTTCAGTCAACAAAATAGGTATGGATTTTATGATTATGGATTTTGAAAGTCTACATAAATGGCAGGGTTTGATAGTTTGAATGATACCAATTTTAACATCACTAATAATAGCCCTATATTTTATTTTGAAATTTAGTTTTACGAGAGATGGGTGTTGTTTTACCGCATAGTTTGCCATTGTCTTGTGAGATACATCTAGGGATGGAATGAAATTTTGTAAAATGAGTTCTCTTTATTGAGGAATATTACAGATGTCAAAAAGGGAAATATTTTCTTTCTTCTTCTTCATATCCACAATCACATTATAGTCTATGTTCACCCAAGGTAGTGTTAATCACCTGGTTATGTCATATTGAACAAAAACAAGAATACCATATGAATTACCAATGAAACAACAAAATATAGAGAATTAGCACATCAAAATGATACCTTTATTGACATGGAAGCAATGTTCGCTAGTCTCTTCGAGGGGGAAACCTTCAGTAGAGTAGAGATCTATTACAATAATTCTTAAAAAAAATATTTATCATACCTTCGACTCTTATTTATACTAAATCTACCTACCCAAAAGAACAATCTAGAGGAAATTCTTTCTAGAAGCGGTAGATTCTATTAGGTCTTCTTACATTTGAATTTTTCTCCTTATTTCTAGTCCTTATATTGGACTTTATTACATGGAAAATATATTATTCTACCTACGTGAGGGGTTAGGGAGGTTAAGTCCCTAAAATTCCATCCCCCTTAAAAAGAAGCCTTGTCCTCAAGGATTCAGATGAGGAAATTGTTGCAAGATGGTGGTTGGTTCCCAAGTGGAATCTAATGGCTGTGTTTCCTTCCACTTAACTAAAAATTCCTTGATACTGCGCTGGAGGAGACGAAACTAACACTAGTCCAAGACCGCTTGTGGTTGCAACCAAATGGAACCTTCTTCATCCAATTAAGGTAGACTGGTTTAAGTCTGGCACTTAGTATCGAGCACTTTCTTTAAAAAGAAAATATGAAAAACAGGATGGAGCTTAGACTGTCTAGGAAAATCTAATTGGTATTCCACCGACCCCTCTCTTAAGAATACAATAATGACCATAAAATGTAGGAGCGTGTTTCTGACAATGTTGGGCTTGAGTGAAGTCTTCTTATAAAGTTGCAGACGAAGAAACACCTGGTCCCCTTCATCAAATTCACGTTAAGAATGGCCCGGGTCTGCTTTTTGTTTCATACAATTATGAGCCATGACCAAATTGTATTTGAGACTACAAAGAATGGCCATGCAGACTGTAAAATTTAGATCCACCTGTTGAACCTTGGAGACACCGAGCATGTATGATAGAACTGAGGGTGGATTTTGTCCATAGACTTCTTGAAACAGAGTCATGCGAGTGGAAGTATGGTAAGAGGTTTTGTACCACCATTCAACAAGGGGTAACCATTGAACCCATTGATTTTGTCTGTTAGATGAAAAACACCTCAAATAGGTTTCCAAGCTCTTGTTGAACCCTTCACTTTATCCATCATTCTGAGGATTATATGAGTTGTTGAGATGAAATTAGGTTCCCTAGAGTCGGAACAATTCTTTATAGAAAGTGTTGGTGAAATTTGGATCATGGTAAGAAACAATATAATGAGGCATTCCATGGAGTTTGAAGATATTATCCATAAAAATTTGAGCTTCGGTGGATGTTGTGAATGGGTTTTAAAGAGCACAAAAATGAGAATATTTGGAAAGACGATCCACAACTACCATGATGACTAACTTATTTCCTGATTTAGATAAGCCAACAACGAATTCCATAGAAATGTCTATCCAAATAGTAGATGGAATTGGAGGTGGTTGGAGTGTTCCTAGACCTTTGATTGTATCTCCCTTATTGTGTTGACAAGTATCACATTCAGCCACAAAGGTGAAAACTTCTTGTTTCATATCATCCTAGAAAAAAGAACGTTTGAAATGTTCATAGGTTTTGGTAAAACCAGAATAACCAGTTGTAGGTGAAGCATGAAACTTAGAGAGAACGATGGATTTAAAGTTCGACTATTTACTTAAATACAAGTGACCTTTATAAGTAAGATTTTCATGGTGCCATGAGTACCCTCGAGAATATTTCATATCATGTTGTAGTGTTTTTATTAGTTTTGAAAGTTTTGGATCTTGCAACCATTCCTAGTGAACCTCCTGAAGCCAATCTGCAACAATAAAAGATAGGGAAAAAAAGGGACCTATCTTCTTCATATTTCCTGGAAGGGGCATCAACCACCACATTTTCTTTTCCATTTTTTTAGATGATCTCATAATCATATCCAAAAAACTTGGTTACCATTTTTGTTGCTTCGGGGAAGAAATTCTTTGTTCCAGAACATACTTGAGGCTTTGATGATCAGTTTTAATTTGGAAGTGTTGCCCCAATAATAGAAAACATTTCCTTTTCATAGGTGGATTGGCCAAAATGGCGCTCAGACAATTTTTGGTTGGTGAAAGCCAAAGGTTGGTCATATTTCATTAGGATAGCCCAAATACCTTTCTTAGAGGCATCACACTCCAATACCAAGGTCTTGTTGAAGTTAGGGAGAGCCAGAAAAGGAGTAGTGCACATAGTTTCTTTCAAGGCTTGGAAGGAATGGTCGGCTGCTGGAGTTCAATTGAAAGAATTATTTTTAAGGAGAGTTGTGAGGGGAGCTTAAATTTTACTATAATTATGAACAAACTTGTGATAATAGCCCGTAAAACCCAGTAATCCATGCATAATTTTAAGAGTTTTGGGGCATGACCAATTCTACATAGATTCAATTTTCTTCAGATCCACCTTGACACCATCCTTTCCAATAGTTTGTTCCAATTACTCAACTTCAGAGGCTCCAAAAGAACATTTAGACTCCTTAAGAAAAATTGTGTGCTAAGACAGTAGTTGTAGAACTTGATCCACATGGGCAAGATGGGCTTGTCAAGTTTTTCTATAGATGAGGATATCATCAAAGAAAACCAGGAGAAAATGATGAAGGAAAGGACAAAAGACATGATTCATGAAAGTTTGAAAAGTGGAAGGAGCATTAGACAGACCGAATGGCATAACCAAGAACTCATAGTGACACTCATGAGTTTAGAATGCAGTCCTGGGAATGTATTATTTTTTTATACGAATCTAGTGGTAGCCAGAGCGAAGATCAAGTTTGGTAAAATAATGAGCACCACTTAATTCATCCAAAAAATTTTCAATGATAGGAATGGGAAATTTGTATTTGATGGTGAGTTTGTTTAGGGTGAAAAACTCAGGACACATCCACCAAGTAGATTCTTTTGTAAGTACCATGATGACTGGAGATGAATAAGGGTTGGTACTAGAACAGATGACATCGAATTGTAGCTATTCTTGAAAAATATTCTCAATTTCATTCTTATGGGAGAATGGATGATGATAAGGGAGGACATTGGGAAGAATAAAACCCAGAATGAGAGGAATGGAATGATCATGGACACCTTGAGAAGGGGAAAGTCCCTAGGGAGTTTGAAACACATATTGGTGTTGGCAGAGGATAGATTGGAGGTCAGGATATACAAAGGGTGTCTCAACCCCCTTAATGGAGTGAAGTTGGGAAATAATGCCAGAATGACCTTTTATGAGGAGATTTTCCATTTGGTGAAAACTAATGATATTTGGTTACCCTACTATAATTCCTTGGAACTGGTGTTGTTAGCCCTCTTGCTGGAATTCCATCATTAATTTTTGGAAATCCATGGTGATAGAGACGAGAGTGTGTAACCATTCAACACCAATTACAATGTCACAACCGCCCATGTCAATAGAAAACATATGATATTTCAAGTGGTACTGACCAATTTATAGGTGCACATTTTCACAACACCCTCCACATTTCATGGAGCCCCCAATAGAAATCATGATTTGGAAATTATTAACTAGACAGCTATAGAAATTGACTTCTTGGGAAATGTGGCGATGAATAAAATTATGGGTCTTATCACTGCCAACAAGAATGATGATGTTTCGGTTCTTAATCTAGCTAATTAACTTGAGGGTTTGGGGAGAAAAGAAACCAGTGAGTGCATTTAGGTAAATCAATGGTTCAAATTCCAGTGGATCAAAGGGTAGATTAATATCAACTAGTGAGGGTAGCTCAGGTACATGAGAGACATCAGCCAATTCTTCATAAACATCCTCATTCATAACCATAAAAAAAAATCCTTACACTTGTGCCCCAGAAAACACTTTTCATCACAATTATAACAAAGACCCTTAAGTTGGCATTCATCCATTTCATCCCGAGTCAATTTTTGGATCTTGAGGGGAGTGGCAGAAGGGGTGGGAAGGGTGGGTTTAGGGTGAGGAATAAAGAGTGTTTTTTCTAGTTTGGGATGAGACTACTTGTTGTGATTCCTTGGACCTTTTAGTAGCTTCCAACCAAGTCTGGGGTCGATCCATGAGGACATGGACACTTATTTCATCCTTGATGCCACTGATAAAGAATTCCGTGAAAAAAACATCAATCATTCCCTCTGTTCATAAAGATGATTTCTCAAAGGCAACTATAAACGTTTCCACTAGGCCAGTTTGTTTCAACTTCATCAAATGACCTAAAAGATGAGTGTCAGTGTCAAAGAAGTCATAAATCTCTGCAACAAACAATGTCCAAGCCACATACCCTTGGCGTGTCTTTTTATGCCATTGCTGCCATTGCCAGCGTTTAGGATCCAAATGGAGAACACCATAATGGAGTTTGGCCAACTCATCAGTAATGTTGTGTAAAGAGAAGTAGTGTTCCATTTGGGTGACCCATCTCGTGGGGTCTGAGCCATACAATTTGTTCACATCCACTCTAGGAAGGCATAGGTCATGCTGGAAGTGGCTGGACTGAAAAGTCTTGGAAGTGGAATACATATGGCCTTCGGGTTGCAAAGGTTGGTCAAATGAGGGAAAGCCTCCAGGGACATTAAGTTTGGCTAATACACGACTCGCAAAGGACTCAAGATAACTTTCCATTTCTTGTTTCAGGGATTCCATTTTGGATTCTATGGTGGAATTCATGGAGGAATTGATGGTGGAATTATTGGCATTGAGTTGTTGAACTTCCTTCTAGGCCATGCAAAAATCAGATGACAATGTATTGAGGCATGATTCAAGATCTTGCTTGTGGGTGTGGGACATGGTTAAAGGGGGTATAGGAAGGGGGCGGGTGGATCAACATAGAAAAGGGGTTACATGAGAAGGGTGTCACAACGATTAGGGCGAAAAGGAGAATTCAATGGGATAGGTCCCAAGTAAGGGGATCGAAAAAAAAGGATAGAACATGCTAGGAATCACTGCAATTAAGATGAAAAGAGGAATCCAATGGGATAAGTCTAAAATAAGGGTGCAGGAAGGCCCCATTGTTTTTTACTCCTAGAGAGTTATACTCTAATCTGAATAATACTGTAATGGCAAAATGCCCAAATTCTGAACAGGAAGAAATGTGTAGTAATTTTGCAACCAGAATGCGGGAGGAAAGATTGCACGATAGTAGATCTTGTATGTTCCTTGTTTGTTTTTTTTTCGTCCCAAGGGTTAGGTTTTTCTAAGGGTTCCTACAGACAATGGTTTTCCCTATGCTATAACTCTTTGATATATGTGTGGGGTCGAACAGTAGTACTCGTCCCAATATCTCAGGACACCAACTAAGGAGGCTAGATTGTACCCTTAGATGTACTAACAAATTACCCAGGTACTAGAGAGTATCTTCCTGAGTGTTGTTCTCAATGGCACTATAGCACTCAAGCGACTGATCGGTTGATCTACAATGGGTTTCAGGATACCTAGGTCATTATGTATACATGTTCTTTCTAATGCGCTACCACTTGAAGGGGTACCAACAAGGGTTTCCAACAATGTGAGATTAAAAAAACCATGTATTTCTTGCATGTATGCTTACCCGATTGCAGATTTATGCGTTGAACAATAGATCATTGTAGCTTAAATATGTCAGAATACGTCTCTACCCTGGAAAAAAATTACCCACAATTCCTTCGCAGGAAAGTGCTTTGATCCCACATGTTAAGCACCTGGTTATGTTATATTGAACAAAAACAAGAATATCATAGGAATTACGAACAAAACAATAGAATATAGAGAATCAACACATCAAAATGATACCTTTATGGAAACATAAGCAATGTTCACTTACCTCTTCGAGGGGGAAACCTTGTGCAAAGGAGAGCTCTATTACAATAATTCTCAAGAAAAATATTTCTCACTCCCTCGACTCCTATTTATACTAAATCTATCTACCCAAAATAACAATCTAGAGGAAGATCTTTCTATAAGTGGAAGCTTCTATTAGCTCTTCTTACATTTGACTTGTTTTCCTTATTCCTAAGCCTTATTTATTAACATCAAAATTTATTACATGGGAAATAGATTATTCTACCTACATGAGGGGTTAGGGAGGTTAGGTCTCTAACAGGTAGATTTGGTGTTGTTACTCTCTTGGGAAAGGGAATAAATATAACTTTATTTTCATTGGTAGTAGGTTGTGATCTAGAATTATCGGAGATGAAAGGCCCCTCACTTCTCATTTTCTAATCCGTTTGTACCATTTTCATAGCCTAAACTTATTCCACTATCTTCCCCTCATTGTACTCTATACACATGATATAGCATTTAAGAACATTGTTTCCCCCCTAGTCTCTTATTTTTCTTCCTTAACTTCTTCATTTCCAGCTTCATGAATTGATAGCTCAACCCACTTTTGTTGATCCGAAAATTGATTTTCCACTAATTTAATAGAATGTATCCATTCTGGACATGTATTTTTTAAATGGTTTGCATAATGATAGTTGCAATTAAAGTTGGTAGGTTCAGGTGGTTTTGAGGAAGTGATATTTTTTTCGTATTAAGGTTTGTAAGTTCTTGGATTAGAGACTTGTAACCTTCTTCAAAGTTATTTTCTAGATCTAAAATCTCATTTGATAATTTTTAACAAGATGTAAGACACTCTCCATGTTTGTGACATATTTATCTTGAAACTCATTATTTTTAGTGGGGAGTTTGGGAAAAGAAAATTTATCCTTTTTATTTCTTAGGTTCCCTAACAAACTCAACATCTATTTTTCCACATCCTTGGCTTCAAAAATTTCAGCTGTTGTATTCTTATTGTCTCTCTTAAAAAATATGGAAGTAGTGTCTTGTAAAGCATAAGTATAATATTCAACTATTACTTTTTCATCTAAGGAAAAATTTGCTAAGAATTTATTTAAAATTCTAGTGAAACACCGGTTAAATTACTTCAATGATTATTTATTATCCATATTTATTAATATTAATTATTTTAATAGTGCAACTAAGGTATATTATTCACCAAACTTATCATTAAATTATTTTTGAAATAACCCCAATTTGTAATAGATTCTATTGTCAAATTAAAATACAAAGTGGAGGCTTCATTTTCAAAAGTATCAGGAAACAATCTACATACTACATATTCATGTTCCACATTTAATAATCTAATAGCCAAATAAAAAGTTTTGATATGATCTTTTGGAAAGAGTCACTTATCTGGGTCAAACTTTGACAGGATATGTTTAGGGTGTTTGGTAAGGTCACGGATATGACCTACTAAGTTTAGACAATCTTGATCTCTTCAAGTAGGAACTCACTATTGATTTCTAGAAATGGGATTAACAACAAGATGTTTAAGGATTTCACAAGATTTTCTAGTAAAATTAGAGTCAAAATTTGGCCTAGAAGGGTTCGAAGAATGAGAGGATGAAGAAAGATGAGACAACGAGATTTCATTTAGGGGTAGAGGAATTTCTTCAACCACGAGTTCAATTAGGTCCTCTACAATAGTCTATGTATTAGTTTGAATGTTATTTTTGGTAGTTTTCTTCCATCTCGATCATAAAGGAGAAATGCTTAGCTTGCCAATTTTCTTAGCATATTCCAAAGTAATTCAATGTAATTCATTCACTTATTGGTTGAGAATAACATATAATGGTTTTATTTTATGGAATTACGATTCTTGATATCAATAGTCATATCTTCATAATTTTGTTCAGGATTAGAATCTGCACCGAAAAGACTATGCGACAAAATCACTATGAAGATTATTGATTCAGCCATATAATGACGACCCTCCTTCTAGAAACAAAACTATTGATAGGGATGAATGACCCCAAAAAATTGGTATGGATTATCGCTAATGAAAATTCCCAATTATAGATTACATTGTTTGAAATAAGGAATTTTTCTAGTTTATGTCTTGACAACCTTTAGATGGTTTTGTTTGGTTTTATCGGTTGTGGCTTGATCCACCATTTAGTTTTTTTTTAAATGAAATAGACGAGATGAAACTAATATGGCACACAAAGTGTAGAATCATGCACATAATAACTAACAAAATTGATGAGGTAAACATAGAACAAGATATATTAGTGCTTTAAACCTTTAGCAAAAAATTATTTAAGAAAATAAAATCGACAATTTAAGTAACCACTTGTATTACAGAAAAGTCTAGTAATGGTCATTTGATTAGTTCTTCAATCACCTCTTGTAGTTGACCTACTACCAATTCTCCATAGGACCTTTATTCCTTTTCCTACATCCCTTGGAGGTTGTATAGAATACCCTACAAAATGTTAGCAAATCCAAAAAGATCATACAAGGTTAACTTTCAAAATTAAATCAAATGAAATTCACAGATTCCCCTTAATCCATTTAAATTAGACAAGTTAGTAGGGTTCTTGAGAACATTGGCTTCGATTTGAGCTACATGTTGTAGTAATTGGGATTTATTTTTCAATCTTGAATGCAGACGCCTAAAACAGGTTCCAACTTGGGAAATGAGGATTGCATGAAAGGGTGATTGATACTAAACTTGTTCCCTTGAATATTTGAACTGAAACATTTTGGAGTCTTGCAACTTTGAGAATTACTATGAGGAATAAATTGTTAGATCATAATAATTACCCATCAAACCATAATTCATGACATGTGTGATTTTGATTAATTCTTCAATATTCATTTCATTACTTAAGTTTGAAATGTCATGGTTCAAGCTTATGGTGTCAATAAGTCATGCTTTAAAGCTCGCACATAAGAACATGTAATCTACATTTTTCAAATAAGCCAATTCAAACTTTATTAAATTTTGTTTGTCTAAAGGGTTTGAAATCAATGGGGAAATAGTTTTAGAATCATATCCAATGGAAAAAATAGATACCCCTCATCACTATCATATGTGAAAGAAGGCCTGATTTTAAATCGGACCCAATATAGAAAACATGATACATGTTCACTTGGTGCAGATCCGATGGAGTAATTGGGACTGATTTAAATTTTTTTACCTTGTATCATGAATATTTTTTATGGAAAGTCCTTATCACAATTGAACTTTAAAAGAGTTCACATGTGCAAAGAGTATAGAGGTAATTTTACATATGTGAAAAATGTTTCACACATCAAGACTAATCATCGAACCAGGAAGGAGTTATAGCACTGTATTGAATTGAAAACCCAATTTAGAGTTTTGACCCAATTTGAATAAGTGATTTCCAAAGGAAAATATTGAACAAGGTTAAAAAAAAAAAGACAATGAAGAAAAATAAGCCAAACAAATTTGAAAATATGTATAGTCCATACATTATGAATAGTGGTAATTGTTGATGTTTTGTATCTTCGGGCAAGTATTCTCACATGGCCCTGGGTGTTGGGCATGTGAGAATCATCATGGGGGTACCACATCACACTTTCAATTTGGTGAAATCTGCCTTTGGAATGAAGTTGGGGCTTCATGGGTTTGATGATGGGATTTGTGGGTTTGTGATGGGGATTCACACCCACAAGAAATTCTAATTTGGTGTTGACTTTGTGGATGGGATTCTCAAGCTAACCCCTAGAATTGGATAAATAAGAGAAAGGTCATTATGACATTTCATATTGTAGAGAGTGTGGAAACATGATGGAGCTAGCATAAGTGATTATGCACTTTTGCTAGGAGGCTTGGTGATTTCAGCAAAGGGAAATTTTGTGTGGTGGAAAACCTGGCCTAGAGGAAGAAAAGTCACAAGGAGCGAATTGGACGGAGGTGTCTATACAAGAGTTTTATGTATATGTACGCAAGTTGTAGGTAGGAATAGTCATGTACCTACATGGGTTGCAGGTGGGAATAGCTGCGTATGTACGAGAGTTGCAGGTGGTCACAATTGTGTATGTATGTGGGTTGCAGGTCAGCACAGTCGTGTATGTACGTGAGTTGTAGGTGGGCATAGTCGTTTATGTACATGGGTTGCAGGTGGGCATAGTCGTGTATGTACACGGGTTGCAGGTGGGCACAATCATGTACATACGCAAGTTGCAGGTGAGCACAATCGTGTATGTACATGGGTTGCAAGTGGGCACAATTGTGTATATGTAGTTTGCAATGGAGAAAAGTGTGTATGTATGAAGGTTGCAGTAAGAAGAATAATGCACATAGTTTTTTGAGAAGGAGCAGATCCGTACATGCTAACAGGTGATGTGAAAAGGTCGTCCAGATGGTCTGCAAAAAAAATGTTGGAAGAGGATATTTCCAGGGATTTTATGAGGTTTGGTTTTATGTTTTGTATGGTTATTGGAGGACAAGGTTGTCCTCGGGTTTTGTTGAAATTTTATTGGCTAAGATGATGAGTTTTTTTCTCATATTTGGTGATATTTGTCTCGGTTGGTTTTTCCCTCAGAATTTCTATATTTTTTAATGTTATAGAACAAACATATTATATCTCATATGTGTTGATGATTCATCTCTCATCTTATTGTTTCTGATGCATGTATTTTTCAGTCAATAATTTTCAGTGTAAAATTGTTCAGTGATAACATCTAGTGTTGTACTGTTATATCACTAGGAAGCAATTTTGAGATCTAAAAATTAGTCACATAAGATTGCATGTGAAAATTGGCAGTGATAGTATTTAGGTGAAAACGAAACTTGATTTAGATGTTAGGGATAATTGAGGAATTGAGACTCATAAGGGTTATGACTTTATTGATTTTTGAAATGAGAAAGAAAAGTTCAAAAAGGAGAAAAGTTTGAAGGAAAGGGATATATTTTTAATCAAAGCTAACAAAAAGAAACATTAAACAAAAGGGATAAATTGAAGAATTTTAGGGGATGAGTGGAGGACCTGATTTGGAGATCGATACCAATCCCACAATCGGGACCCCTCCATACTAATTCTAGTGGAAGAAGGCCTTGATTTGGTCGTTAGGATTGATTACCAAATTAGTATAATCGAAGATTAAAGGTGATGGATAATATTCAAACAAAAAAGGAGGAATAAAAAATAAAAACAAATAAAAGGTGAAGGAAAGCACGATTTAGAAATTGGGGCAATGACAAAGTAACCAAAGTGGAAATGAGGGTCGATTTGAATATCGAGTCTGATTTGGAAATTGGGTACCATATGAGTTCAAGGAAAATAAAATTAAGGAAAACTCAAGAAAAGGAAATAATGAGGGCTTAATGAGGAAAAAAACTCAAGAAAAGAGCCAAGTCAAAACCAAGCAACTAAAATCTAAAGGCTTGTTAAGCTTAACCATCTAGTATATCAAGGAAACAAGGAATCAAAGTCAACATATACAAAATAGAAACATATCCAAACCAATGAAAAATAAATACATGGCCCCAAGTTTTGATCAAAACCTAGGGGGGTTATTGTGGGTACAACATAGTCATAGATGGGGACTAATATTTGATCATGGATCATCAAGGACACTCTAGCTATTTTGTGGCTACTTTAGTCTCCTCCGTGAAAGTGACCAACTCAAGATGGGTGATTCGTTTCTGGGAGGCTTCTTTATTCTTTCAACAATTCCATGAGAATGTCCAAAGGTAGGGCCGTAATTTCATTATGAGACATATAGTATATTATGGGACTCTACCATTGCCAAATCCTTGGTCAAGTATCCATTTTTTCCTTGAGATAAAGCATCCAAATATTCCAAGGTATCTATGAAGGTGAATTTGACAAGTCTAATGCTAAAGAATATTATAACTTCTTTATTTTGATCTAGCAGGTATACATTAGCAAGGATAAGATTGTATTTGTTTTATCAGCATGAAATATCCTCCAACTATTACTTCTTATTTTCCAAATAAACCATTTTTCATTTCAACTATTGATTTAGTACCATCATGATGAAAACCAAATATTTGCATGCATGAATATGACGATAATAATCATGAATTAATGGTGTGAACTTCTCCTCCAACATGTATCCAAAGGAAACAAATTCAATTAGGTTTTCTTTAGAACCTTTATGGTATTCAACTTGGTTCTCTAACCCAACATCACTCTCCCTAATAAGTGGGTGACTACAAGTTTATGATGGTCTTTTTTAACATGTTACTTGCATATAAAAAATTGGAAAAACAAGCAACCTTCACTTGCATATACGATTTTAGTACCTAACTGACGTGCTTGATATATAAAAATGGTATATATGTAGAGAATAAAGAGAATTGGCGTGGGGCTATTTTATAAAAAATAAATTGTTTTTGTCATATTTTTTAAATTAGTAAAGTCAAGGAACCTCTAAATTAGTATGTCAAGTATAAGTTGATCGTTTCAAAGTCTTAACATAATAAAAATTGATTTTTTAAGCGTGTAGAAGTAAGTTTCTAGCACTGGGAATTGAAAATTTATAATAGAAACAAACTGTCTTTTTTTTCATGAATAAATTATGTCACAAGATTAGAAAAAAAAACATTACTTAAAAATATTATGTCACAAGATTAGAAAAAAAAAACATTACTTAAAAATTAGAAATTTGTAGTATACATAAACATGTCTATGTAAGTTTTCAATTTCATCAACTATACGTATCATGAGTAACGTATTGATTTTGGTTACTTTGAACTTCTGTTAAATGTAAACACATAAGATAAGACATGGTACATAACATGTGATTAATGGGCAGGATAACTGTATGAAATGTGAGCACATTCCTATGAAATTCAATTTTTCCAAATAAGCTAAGTTCCTACGTCAATTTTGAATTTCAAATCAAAGAGTGTTTGTTCTAGGCCTCAATAAAACATGCATACTTTTATTTACGGTGAATAATTATATTGAAAAGAAACACGTGCTTTCAAGTTCTTAGTGACATCAAACATTAAATATGCACTCAATGCAATTGATCTAAACTCAATACGCACAAATTTATGTTCCCAATGGATTATCTAAAATCAATATAAATAATTATGTACATTTCAAACATTTTATGCGAAGGCATGGAGTGCCATCTTGAGGTTTGGATGGGAAGATGGTCCTACTTACATAATTCAATGCACGATCCAAATAAACATACATTTATAACTTCATTATTCTTCAAATTTTCAAAATTGAGGTCCTAACGTGGTTAGGTGAGAAAACCCAAGTCTTAGGTTCTAAATGAGGATTTTAGGCATGTAGAGATAAGAACAATGTCTCAAACCATCACATAGCTTCGCAATCTATTATTTGTCTCCAAGTGGAGATATGAGTGTCATTTGGATGGTCTAAGTAGTGGGTATGTGTCTTGAAGACTTGGATATGGTCAAGGGAGAAAACTAGTGTCCTAGACCTTAAATGAGGCTTCTAACAATCTAATGGAAGTAATAACTCATTGAATCAATACACTAGAACTCTCAAGGATATCTTTGATTTTGGAGTCGGGGTTTAGTTTGAATCATTCTTGATACTAAATAAATCCAAAGTTAAGATAAATCTATAATTATATAAATATACATATAAATGACTAAGTTAAGTTAAATACTTATTATATGAGATTAGATATTTTTTTAGTTAATTGATATTATTAAATTTATTTTTTCTATGATCAAATATAAAAAAAATTATTAATTTATTTATTATTTTTATTATTTTATAACTAAATTAAATCAATGTTAATTGAAAATAAAATATATATTTAAATAATTAAAAAAATCAATATTAAAAGTACTTGTATTTTCATAAGAATTATAAATGAAGTCAAAATAGATATAAAGGTTTTGTTAATTAGGTTTAGCTTGGATGGTTGGGAGGAATTATTGTTATCCTCTCCACAAAGGACTAGAAATGTAATCATATTTAACATTTTAAATTAAAATGGTTGTATGAGACCCCTTTGTTTGTGGTACAAGAGATCCCCTTAGCCCAACTACTTGACTACTAATGTCTTA
>JASDQU010025984.1:42960-59567 GCA_032191745.1 Picea mariana | reverse complement strand
ATTTTATTGAAAGGTCTTATTAATATTGACCTTTATTACATCCGAATACATTGATCTACCTATGTGCGGGTTAGGACCTTAACACTTGGTGTCCAACGGAGACCAAAGAATTGACCAAAAGGTGTCGAGGATCTTGTTGTCTCGATCGAAGATGATAGTTTGTGGTATCCCAAAGTTGGCCCACACTCATTCAAAGAAGAGCTTAGCAGTATCTGTCGTTGTGTCATTGTTCTTATAGACTGTGAGGATGGCCATCTTCGAAAACCAATCAACAACCACAAACACACAGTCATTTCCTTGCTTGGTGGACGACAAACTGGACATGTAATCCTTTGAGATGGATTCCCAAGGCTTCTCGAGAATAGGAAGAGGGGTGTATAGGCCTTGCTTCTTGATGGCTGGCTTGGCAACGGAACATGCATTGCAAGATCTAATATACTTGTTGATGTCCTGTCAGAGTTTTGGCCAATAAAAGTGTTTCTAAAGAACGACCACAATTTTCTCCACACCAAAATGTCCTACCACCTGATTGTAGTGGGATTCCCAAACCATCTTTGCACACTCACTTGCAGGAACACATAGATGGCCCAGGTGGCATAAGATTTTGTCTTGAATGTGAAAATTAGTGACAGTTACACCTGTACCCAAGAGTTGATAGGTGGTGGAAAAGTCTATATCTTGCTGATAAAGTTGGGGCCACTCAACTGCTTCATGTCCACAGGAATGGAGCACAATGGTGAGTGCAGCCACAAGAGGCCGATGGATGCAGTCAGCGGCACAATTGGAGATACTTGTCTTATACTTTTTGTTGAGATGGAACTTTTGCAGGTAGGTGGACCATTCTCATGGTGATTGTTCTACAATTCCCCTTGTGTCTGTATGAACTACATAGGCTTGTGATTAGTTTGTATGATCGTCTCTTTCCCCAGAATGTATTGTTTCCATTGATGACATGCTTGTACAATGGAATACATTTCCTTGTCATAGGTGGGGTATTTCTGGAAAATATCGAAGAGTGTCTCACTATGGTATGCCATCGGATGCTCGTGCTAAGTGAGAACTGCACCCACAACATATTCAGATGCATCAGTCTCAATCTCGAATGATTGCTGCAGATCAGGCAAGGAGAGTACTGGAGCTGAGCACAAATGATGATTCATATCATCGAATGCTCGTTGCTGCTCCTTCCCCCACACGAACTTGTCCCTAGCATTGCCCTTGGTCACCTGGTTGAGGGCCCATGCAATATGGGAGAATCCCAACACAAACCGTCGGTAGAAGTTGGCTAGTCCCAAAAATATCTGAAGCTCGGTTAGTGCAGTCGGGGCTGGACAATCACAGATGACTTGGATCTTAGCTAGATCAACATGTACCCCATGCTCATCAACAATGTAGCTCAATTATTGGACCCTGTTCATTCCAAAAGAGCATTTTTCTAAGTTGGCATAAAGCTTGTGCTGCCGCAAAGTGCTCAAAACGTGTTGAATATGCCGCATGTACTCCTCCCATGTTTTGTTGAAGATGAGGATGTCATCCAAATATACTACCACAAAGGAGTTGGTGAAGGGTCTCAAAACATCATCCATCAACCTCATGAAAGTGGCTGGTGCATTTGTTAAGCCAAAGGGCATGACTAACCATTCGTAAAGAACTTCTTTAGACTTGATGGTTGTCTTCCATACATCAGTTGGTTCGATGGGAACCTAGTGGTAGCCAGAATTTAGGTCAATATTACTGAAGAAATTTTCCCCCTTGAGTTGGTCAAGAAGGTTATCAATCCTGGGAATGGGGTAGCAGTTCATGACTGTGATTTTTTTAATGCCCTGTAATCAATGCAGAGTTGCCAAGTCTCGTCCTTCTTCTGCACTAGTACAATTAGGCTTCTGCAAGGGGAGGAGATGGGTCTAATGTGCCCCTTTTGAAGAATCTCTCGGATCTGATGCATGATTTCATCATTCTCCATCAACGAGCACCTATAGATTGGTCCATTAGGTAGAGGTGCGTCGGGGGTCAGATCAATTGGATGCTTGACTTGGAAGTGTGTCGGTACCCCTGTAGGTGATGAGAATATGTATATGTATTCTTCCACGATCCCATCCACTTGCTACTGCTGCAAAGAGAGGCGATGTGTAGAGGCCACAGATGTGGTGACGACCTTCTTCTTACTGTGAGCATGAATCATAAAGAAGATGAACTTCCCGGTCTGTGAAATGATCTTAATGCATTGCTTAGCAAATATTAAAGAAATAACAGTAGGCGACGCTACCTCTGGGATCCTATACAATTGTCTACCCAAAGTAATAATAACACTGCAGGGTCTAGACTCATACACAACACGATGCTTTCACATGTTGATATTATGGTAGCTGTGGGAGGTATTTACCTCCACGTGTAAACATGATGAGAATAGAATAATCCGGGAAGCAAGAGAAACCCTAATGAGTTGGCTAAATAACCCTAGAAGACTTGTCGGCTCAAGAAGATAATTTGTATTAGGTTATTAGCCTCCAAGAGAAGAAGTCAGCCAGAAGAAATAATAATATACTGAACAGACAGATACCTAGAATAAGAAGTCGGCTTAGGCAGTTAGCCAGGAATACTATAAATACAAGGCTTTAGTCTCTCATCTGTCACAGTCTCAGAATTGCAGAGCAGCAACTGGTGCGCACTGCAGTGCCCAATCTTGTGTGTAGGTTTGAGGAGAGTTTCCATTGCAACTGTTGCAGCTAGCAGTTACGTTTTGTCTTGGACTATCTCTTGGCTAGGGTTTGGACTCTATGATCAGCTCTTGTTGATGCGCTATCTTTGGAGAAAGGTGTGCTACTCTTTGTTTGACTATCTAGCCTAGGGTTTGCTTCCAGAGTGATTCTCTATCAAGGTTAAGGTGCTCGAAGGGTGGCTTCGGCCTATGGTTGGGTGACAATAGAGATATTGTCAATGGTAAAACAAGCACATCCATTATATTGTAATAGGTTATTGGCCCACACCTCCTTCATTCAGTCTAACCGCTGGAAGGAAACATAGCCGTAAAGATACTAAGCTCGTTGAAGAAATGCCGCTAGGTTTTCTAGCAGGAGGAGTCACCATAGCACTACCGCTAGGGTTACTAGTAGGTGCAGTTGTAGAAACCCTAATCCTTTCATTGAGGCACCTTAAGTGAAGAGATTGACCTAATTTCTAGATATATCATTTCAACCTAGCCTAGCGCATCTCATGGTACTCTCAGCAAGTCAAGATGTGATGTTTGAGTTTTTGGTCAAATCTAGGGTTTGATCAAGTCAAAGAAGCCATGAATTATTCTATGAAGTCAGAGAACAAGTTAGATGGAGCCTCTAACTTCAGAGCGTGGAAGACAAGAATTGACCTCATCCTTGCCAAGAATAAAGTACTGGATATCGTAAAAGGAAAGATCATGGAACCAGAGTTTGAAGAAGGAAAAGAGAAGGAACCACAAAACGTCGCAGTTATGGAGAAGTTCAAAGACAGTGACATCAATGCTATGAGTATCATAGTGGACTCTATAAAAGACCACTTGATACCCTACATATCCCATCTTGACTCATTGAAGAAGATGTATGATTCCCTAACAAACCTCTTCTCAATCAGAAACATTGGACAAGTAATGCGTCTGAAGAATGAGCTTCGTGACATGAAGATGAATGATGACGACAACATAACATCATACTTTGTGAGAATCTCTCAGTTAAGAGATCACCTACAAGCTATTGAAGAGATCATTTCAGAGAAGGAATTGGTAAACATAGTACTCAATGGTCTTCCCAAGACGTGGGATTCATTTGCCGCAAGCATGAACATAAGGAAGGAGTACCTGACATTTGAAGAACTTTGGACTTGCTATGCTCAAGAAGAATCAAGGATCAATGCAAAAGAGAAACCCTAAAAGAAGTACGATGATCAAGCCTTCACAACAAGATTCAAGAATTTCAGGAATAAAAGAAAGTTTGGTTCAAGGAGGAAGCCAAATCAAGAGAAAAACATTTCAGAAATACAATGCTTCAACTATGGAAAGTATGGTCACTTCAAGAATCATTGTCCTGAGCTAAAGAAAAGGAAAGAGAAATGTGAAGCATCAGTTGCTGAAGAAAAGGAACCTACAAAGAAGACTAAATAGGATGGAAGAGACTTCTTCTTCTAAAGGTAACAATACTCTTCTTATTTCCTGTACATATCTTGTTTGCATAGTCTCTGTACATATCTTGTATATATATCTCTTGGAAGATAATGTGTTCCAAGAAGAACTATACCTATGGAAGAACAACAAGATAAGGATGGACATCATTAGATAATACACATGAAAGGATGAAATACAAATCATGTGGAAGCTATTGCAAGATAAGCCGAATCAATCATGAAGAGACTTAGAAGAAGCAAAGACAGAAAGAAGTCAACAATCAAGAGGAAATTGGAGAAAGACTTATGACGTTTTTTAGAAGACAATAAGATGGAATCGTGGACTTTGCAGAAGACAATAAGGATGCAGATGGAAGCATGGACTCTGTTAGATGGAGGGAGCCAATTATATGCACTCAAACATGAAGCAAGGATTAGGAGGGAGCTAATCCTATGATCCATTGAAGATGATGAAGTATATATCCATGATAGCAACCATGAAAGACAATACGTATCCTCAGAAGAAGTCATATTCAAAGAGAAGCTTTAAAGTATCCCTGGTTGTCCATCCACATTCGTGATCCTGTGATGAAAGAAAGAAATGGAATCTTTAGGGCATGGAATCTACTCCATGGATCCAAGAGCTAAACACGAGGAAGAACATAAAGATTCAAAGAAAGAAAGAGAAGTCAGAACAACCAGTCATTGTATCAAGAATCACAAGATTGCCATCCTTATATGACCTCAATAAAAGAAATCAAGAAAAGGAACTGAAAGTCATGATGAAGAACAGTGTATGGAAGACTTATGAATGAAAGAATTGCGATATCTAGAACTAGAGGTTCTCCCAAATGGAGGGAGAAGACTATGATGATTACTTGTTCCAGTACACCAGACATGTCTTTACATGAGTCATTATATCATCTATGGGTTGGAGTTCTACATCAAATGAATGCAAAGAATGTTCTCCAGAGAAATTGAATAAAGAGCGTATGAAGAGCAACCTCAAGACTTTGAGGCATACCAGAAAGAGACCCTTGTATGCAGATGGAAGAAGATAACTTCCAGTGCACAACAAAAGCATGGTGAAGATTCTCTATAACAAAGATATTATATCAAAATGATTACTCAAAAGATTAGGATGATAGATTGCCAATCTGTTGGCTCTTGACCAAGTTTTGAGGAACACTTGGTCATACTTGACCATTTTTGGGACTTCGACAGCCTATCAAAGATGGAGCGCAAGGAGAAGTGGAGATCAAGGAAGCTAGACCCCCATTTTGGGTTTTTGGGGATAATGTAACAGGACCGGGATGTCGGCCCATGGGTTTACCCATGTTTTGGCCCCTTTTTGTAATGTATAAGTAGAAGTCTAGGCTATGTAAGAAGGGACCTTTTTTAGGACAATGGAGAACTGGCTTAGTGCTAAGAGCTGATCTGTGTCATACACTTGTAGAGCTAAGTGCAAGTATTGTAAGTGCTGAGTGCACGAATTGTAAGAAGGTATTATGCTTAGAGCTACTCAGGGAAGGAGGATCCAACAAGCTATGCAGATCTCCTATCCTGCGCGGAGTAGGTTTTGAGGCTCTATGCTTGCAACTGATTGGCCAAGAATAATAGAGAAAAAGAGTTGGTGGACGTAGCCCCAGGGTGGGGGTGAACCACATAAATATGTGTGTCATGCTTTGTGTTGTTACTTACATGTGTTTTCCCTCTCTTGCTAAGTGCTATGACATGTTTAGATATATTTACTTATGCTTTGTGCTTATTAGATGTGTATAGATGATAGATTTGATGTGTATGAAGTTGCTAAGTGCTTGGTCTCCCAAATCTGGTATGTTGTATGCTTCTAAGTGTTGAATCATCTTAGATATAAGTATATACTGCAATGCTCTGTGTTATCTACGGAGTGAGATAAGGGTTAATTCTAGGTGAACTATTGATGCTAAGTGCTTTGTTAAGTGTGTAATCACATATATGTATCCCAACTAAGGTTGCAGACACCTGAGTCTTGCAATCACTCATGCCTCTACCTCGGGTGAGACTTCATTCTCTTCGTAGGTGTTGTCGAAAGGGCCGGTAGTTAGGGTTTTGTTGGTGTGTTGTTGTAGCGTTGAACACTGGGTCTGCCCCTATGCCAACAAATGGTTCCGTTGTCGGGACCTGAAACTGTGATTGCTGGGAACTAAGGAAGAAGAAGCTTTGTGCAAAGATTTGTCCTGAATTTGTGGAAACGTTGTGCGTAGATCTGTCGCTCTGATGCGCAGTACTCTACTGGACCTATGAAGCTTTGTGCTAAATAAAAGAAGCCAGATTTGAGGAAAAGAGGTAATATATGTAAGCTTTGTGCTCTAATAAAGGTAAGAATAGTGAAAGGTTTTAGATCTGGAAGCTTGGTGCTAAATAAGTAGAAATTTTTGTTTCTAAAGCATGAATTTAGGTATGCTTGATAGATTTTGTCCTAGCTTGAAAACTAGGGCATTGTTAGATGAAAGAACGTTTGATATGAATATATATGCTAAGAATAGTGAAAGATGTGTTATACCTATGCATAGAAAGAATGTTTGGACTAACGTGTGGATGCAGGATCCTAGAAAGAAATTTTTGCAGGCTAGCCATTATGATCCTAAAGCGCAGTATAGGAAAAATTGGGGATCATTGAAGAGAAAGAGAGGATTAACTCTTTGTTACAATTGCAGAAGTCCAGGACATCTTGCTAAGGAATGCCTTGGGAGAAAACCTAGTTGCCTCTGTTGTAAGGTTATGGACCATGAAGTACTGGATTTCCCTAGAATGATTTCTAGACTTCAAAAGTTGAATATGGAGCAAGAAAACCCTGAAGGAGATCAAGAGACTAAGATTATAGAAGAAGCCCAAAAAGAATCAGAGATTATGCTACTGAAAATGAAAGAAACCCTGAATGAACATAAAGATGTCAGTTTTCCAGAAATCTTCAAAGAAAAGGAGAAAATTGAAGTAAGAATGGGAGACTTCGACATTGACCGTGCTTTGGATGAGGAAACACAGATGAACATTATGATAGAAAACACTTGGGAAACCCTAGGAAGACCTGCTATGGTTCCTTCACTAGGAAAAACAGGGTTGTTTAAAGGAAAAATGGTAACCCTATGTGGCAAGATTACCCAGATAGCTATGAGTACCCATGGAGCTTTGACAGAGGAAGAATTCGAAGTTATTAAATTTATTGAGGACCATGCCCCATTTCCAGCTTTATTAGGCAAGATCTGGATTGAAAAAGACCAGATCCGAAGAAAAGAAAAAAAGGAAGCCCTAGAACAGAAGAAGCAAGAACTCATGGAATTTATGACTAGAAGGATCGCCTACTTGATGGAAGAACAAGAGAACAAATCTAAGCTATTGGACACCAGGGACTTGGACGTTGAAGCTATAAGAGCATTAGAGGAACCACAAAAGACTGAAATAACTAATCCATATGTTGAAGGTGTATTACCCTTGGATCTGAAGAAAGAATCTCAGCAGTGCGAAGTGACTATGTCGAGAGAAGATAGGAATCAGAATGGGAAAAGACCGATCGAGTTGAAGACTAATGGGAAGAAGGCTAGAAAATTAAGTAAGAAAAAGGTGAAGATTGAAAAGTTACAAGAGATCCCAGGTGGAAAACTGTAGAAGGAAAAATCGTAGGAATTGAACTTCGTCGAGATATCAGAACAATGACATATGGCACTTCGTCGTGGCGAAGAAATCTAGCCATTGGACCGATACACCCATTCAAATTCCACCCCGAATGGATAGAAAAGTGTTAAAGGATCACCGCCAGACCATTGGACCTCACCATAACAGACAGATCTACGATAATGGAAACTTCATAACCGTTGCTTGCAGACCGTTGATGAATTTCCTATTTAGCTTGTTGCGTCGTGCCCTATGAACACTTTTTCCAACTAAAAATTCTAAGCACGTAGAACTAGTGATTGTATACAATGATCATTGCAAGAATATTGTTCATCCTAGTGCAGTATCTGAGATCATCGTGCCATGATTATATTTTCCGAGTGCGTATGTCCGACGAGCTCACCGCAGTTGAGGAATCTGTCACAGAGGTCCTTCTCGATTTAATGACTGAGAGAGTCATGTTGGAAAGAGGAATTTCCACTGGATTCCAAGCATCATCGATGAGATGAGTGCAAGCTTCCCTGTCAATTGCTTGAGCAGGAACATCTCGAGCCGATGCAGAAAGGAGAACTAAGCATAAAAATGACATAGCCAACGTGAAGATAGTGCCATCCATCCTACCAGCTTACATACCCCCTCTGGGTGGTGCGATTAACAGGGATAGTGTCCCCAAAGACTTTGAATACACCCTAGTCACTGCATATCTACCGAAAGGAGTACGCACCTATCGCGTAGATCAAGACAAGGTTACAACGCTGAAGTTTTCCGACTTCAACCTGGGGGACTGTAAAGTTTACAGCATGCTCGCCCCGTATAAGTACTTGACAAGAACTAAGAGTAAGAATTTGAATATCATCCCTCAACAATCGATGATGAACCTCGCGCAGTCTACTTTGCTCAACGTTATAAAAATACCACACTTTGGAAGACACCAGGAGGTGAATGCTTGTGTAAAATTCCTGCTAGCAAGTTACCACGGAGGATACCTGTGGTTAAACTGTTGCATAACTATTGATCTGGCGCTGATCAATAGTATCACCGGGCTTGGCATGCAAGGCCCTGATCCCCAGGATTACTACCCTGGAAAGACCGCAGACCGCGCTCTTTCACAGAAGATTAAAGAAGCTTATGGCAATGTTGAAAAGGGCGCGGGAGGCTACAAGGTAGCCTCTATCGAAAGTGGTGCAATGTGCCTCGCATGTTAACTAATCACAGGAAAGATGGTATGTAAGAATCGACCTACACAAGTATCAGGCTTCGTAGTTGACCGCGTAGGAAAATGCACAGAGGGACTACAGATGAACTAGGCAAAGTACCTGGAAAACCAACTAGAGATTGATTGTAGAGAAGCCCAGGATCAGGGGCATGAATTCCATTTTAGCTGGCTTCTAATACTGATCGCTTTTGTTGCATGGGAGCTACCAGAAGGCACAACCTTCCCGGACCTCGACCCCTTTGAGCCACTAGCCGCAAAGTTCAGTACATTGTGGTACTCAACTGACATGAACAAGAAATGGCAATCGAATGTCGTTTCCCACACGTATTATAACCAATTGAAAGTAGCCATAAGGGGTGAACCTCGCATAACCCTGAACACTTTACAAAGGTTTTGACCTCTGATAAAGTTCATCACAGACCGCCACTTTATATACCTAACTCCATGCGTCGATGAGCACCAGGAACAACTTCAGTCCTATTATAAGATGACAGAAGAAGACCTAGAAGAGATCACCAAGGAATGGTCGGCGGACCTCCTTGTTGCAACAAATCCAATGGACATTTCAGACATCAACAATCCAAAAGCTGCACAGGACACACCTGGGCCCAGTAAGACAAAGAAGACGAAGAAGCCTAAAGAGGTTCAGGATGTAGATAGCATATCTGTAAGGACGACTTCCATCACACCAAATCAAGGAGGTAATGGCGAAGACCTAGAGGAAGTCGAATAGAGACCGGAAGACGAAGTTGAAGTTATAAAGAAGAGAAAAGGGTCACCTCCGAAGTCTCCCTCCCGGAAGAAATCGAAAGCAACCGTAACTAAGCTGCAGACCACGCTCACTCTGGATGACTTCAGTTTCCTCCTCACAACTATGAATGAAGCCATAGAAGATATAACAGAAAAGAAGGAAGCGAAGTAGGAGCAGATATATAACAGGATTGAAATTCAGCTCCAAGAAGTGCAGCAGGCACTCCAGTCTAGCCGCACAATCTCTACTGTGCCTCTGCCAAAAGGAACAACAGAAGTGGGACAAGAATTAGTTCAACTCCACAAGATTGCTGATATAGTCGAAGTATGCCTTCAACATGCACAGGAAGAAAAAGTGTAGGTTACTCATGCCTTAAATAAAGTACAAGAGGAAATCATAGAACAACGCTGAGCCATGCAACAGGAGAATATTTCTCTCCAAGAAAAATTTGAAGAAGATAGAGCGAAGAGCCAAAAGGAGAAAGAGAAACTACTCATGAAGTAGATCGGGATGGAAGAAGCAGTTAACTGAGCATTCCGCTCCGTCACTGGCTTAGAACAAAAGAGAGAAGAACCCTTCGAACGTCAAGTGATGAAGCTTGTTGAAGTTATTCAACAGATTCAACAAAGGGTCGTGGAATTAGAGCTTCAAACTATACCAAGTACCCTGCAAGAAGTGCGCAACCAATGAGAATTGAATGCTCAGAGCGCAATCGAGAGGATTAAAACACTTGCTGCAAAATGCAAACTGTTAAGTAGCAGAAGCGCATAGATATATGAACAACTATTCAAATACCCAAAGTTGAAGAAATTGGATTCCCAACTTCCGGAAGAAAAACAACACGCAGATACAGTACCGACACAACTCAAGCTCCTGTCACCCATCAAGAGGATGAACAGATCCTAGGAACAACGCACCGCTCAACAACTCATTCTTACCATGCAGAAAAGAGTGATGGAATTCACCCAGAAACTCCAGCCTAGCCAGGAGGCGACCTATCTATTGTTTGAAGAAATTGAAGGCCAAGGAACAGTACTAAAACAAGTAGTTGTTACAGTCGAGCAACAACTGGAAGGACCTATCATCGAAGTGGTTATTTAGGAATTCGCTGAGCAAGAAGCAGTAGCACAGAGACAAGTCAAAGCAGCTCGAGCCAAGATCGAGACCTTTGAGGCAAAGTTACCCAGACCTAAGTGACTCGGGAGGAGTCACAGGTGAGTGTTGGGGGCCTGTTGGTCCTTGACCAAGTTTTGAGGAACACTTGGTCATACTTGACAATTTTTGGGACTTCGACGGCATGTCAAAGATGGAGCGCAAGGTGAAGCAGAGATCGTGGAAGCTAGACCCCCTTTTTGGGTCCTTTTTGGGTTTTTGAGGATAATGTAACGGGACCGAGATGTCGGCCCATGGGTTTACCCATGTTTAGGCCCCTTTTTGTAATGTATAAGTAGAAGTCTAGGCTATGTAAGAAGGGACCTTTTTGAGGACACTAGAGAAGTGGCTTAGTGCTAAGAGATGATCTGTGTGATACACTTGCAGAGATGAGTGCAAGTATTGTAAGTGCTGAGTGCATGGATTGTGAGAAGGTATTATGCTTAGAGCTACTCGGGGAAGGAGGATCCAACAAGCTGTGCAGATCTCACATCCTACACGGAGTAGGTTTTGAGGCTCTGTGCTTGTAACTGATTGGCCAACAATAATAGAGAAAAAGAGTTGGTGGACGTAGCCCCAGGGTGGGGGTGAACCACGTAAATCTATGTGTCATGCTTTGTGCTATTACTTACATGTGTTTTCCCTCTCTTGCTAAGTGCTATGACATGTTTAGATAGATTTACTTATTCTTTGTTCTTATTAGATGTGTATAGATGATAGATTTGATGTGTATGAAGTTGCTAAGTGCTTGGTCTACCAGACCTGGTCTATTGTATGTTGCTAAGTGTTGAATCATCTTAGATCTAAGTATATACTACAATGCTCTGTGTTATCTACAGAGTGAGATAAGGGTTAATTCTAGGCTAACTATTGATGCTAAGTGCTTTGTTAAGTGTGTAATCACAGATCTATATCCCAGCTAAGGTTGCAGACACCTGAGTCCTACTATCACCCCTGCCTTTACCTCGGGTGAGACTTCATCTGCTTCGCAGGTGTTGCTGAAAGAGCTGGTAGTTAGGGTTTTGTTGGTACGCTATTGTAGCATTGAACCCTGGGTCTGCCCCTGTGCCAACACAATCCATGACAAAGATCTCATGATGACAAAAGAAGTACCACATGGATATGTTCCAGTTTTCCAAAACAATGATATACCTTATTGATCAGAACTACATAAAGCCTTCAAAGAAGACTAGTGTTCTAGACCAAAGTACATTTGAAATCAAGCACTACATTATCTATGATGAAGTCCAGAAAGGAGAAAGTGATTCTCCAATACATATCTCCACAGATGAGCAGAAAACATTTTGGTAAGAGTTTGCGTACTCAAGCTGGAGCTCGTGGAGATTACTTCCTTATTGAAAAAGGAAGAGATGACTCCCAAGTTGGGAGGGAGCACTGAAAATATTATTGAAGACATTTATTTTTCATGAATAAAAAATATCCCAGTTGGGCAGAGTCTTTCCTATTCAGAAAGTGGATTGAGATTTATGATGGACAGCAGTTTCCCATTGTGGTTAACATGGGAAATGGTCCAAATTGTTGATGTATCATAGACAACAACTTCCCATTGTGGTTAACATGGGGAGTGGTCTAGGGAAGTCTGTCTTCTTGAGGGTTACTCAAGAAGACTGGCCCGCCTGGCGAGACAATGATTTCTCATTGTGGTTAACATGAGGAATGGTCCATTTTGGAGGTTGACACAGGACAATATTTTCCTCTTGTGGTTAACAGAGGAAATGGTCCGAAAAATCATTCCTTAGGGTTTATACATTCTCTCCAGGGTGCACTTTGATTAGTGTAGGAGGAATGGCCCAGTGTGGGTAATGGTCCAGGCTCAACAATCAGGGACAAAAATTCCTTAGGGTTTATACATTCTCTCCAGAGTGCACTTTTATTAGTGTAGAAAGAATGGCCCAGGGTGGGGAATGGTCCAGGTTCAAAAGACAGGACAATTATTCTTCCTTGCTTGAGAAGAATAGTCTAGATATCTTATTTTTCTACTCTGAGGGCAAATATTCTTTCACATCTCATAGATGTGAGTGAAAGATTGGCCCAGATGATTCAGTTTATATCATAACATTGTTTATGTGGAGGTTGATATCAGATGATTGTTATGAAGACTGTATGACAATAGATGTATACTATTGTGGTGGATGTGTTCCACTGTTCGTGACTATACGTTACTGATCAAGTAATTGTTTGCTACTTGGTGTGGTAGTGTACCACTGGATTGTAGTTATGTATTACTATTGATAGACACAGTTGTGTTCTATTTTGTTCCGATTGCCTTGAAGACTACCAAGCAGTTTGGTAAATGATTATCAGCCAGATGGATGATTAAAGGACATAGATTTCCCAGACAGAAAATGGTTTAGAACATCTACTCTTCTAGGACGTATGCCCAGATTAGAATAATGGCTCTTGTATCACTCTGTGGTGTGAGTGACTTATTCAACATCATGTTTGATTACTAATATGGAGTATGGTTTCAAAAGATGATGCAGTTGATGACATTGATGGAGATGATGGTGCTCATGATCTAGTCTATACAACTATGTTGTTGCTACTGGGTGAATGGTATGTTTGTGCTCAAGACCATTACCTGTAATACCTCCCTAGCTAGGAGGGAATGTTGATGTTACGGTAGTTGCGGGAGGTATTTACCTCCACGTGTAAACTTGACGAGAATAGAATAATCCAGGAAGCAAGAGAAACCCTAATGAGTTGACTAAATAACCCTAGAAGACTTGTTGGGTCAAGAAGATAATGTGTATTAGGTTATTAGCCTCCAAGAGAAGAAGTCAGCTAGAAGAAATAATAATATACTGAACAAACAAATACCCAGAATAAGAAGTCGGTCCAGGCAATTAGCTAAGAATACTATAAATACAGGGCACCAATCTCTCATTTGTCACAGTCTCAGAATTGCAGAGCAACAACTGGTGCGCAGGTTTGAGGAGAGCCTCCATTGCAACTGCTGCAACTAGCAGTTATGTTTTGTCTTGGACCATCTCTTGGCTAGGGTTTGGACTATCTGATCAGCTCTTGTTGATGCGCTATCCTTGGGGAAAGGTGTATTGCCCTTTGTTTGGCTATCTAGCCTAGGGTTTGCTTCCAGAGTGATTCTCTATCAAGGTTAAGGTGCTCAGAGGGTGGCTTTGGCCTATGGTTGGGTGACAATAGAGATATTGTCAATGGTAAAATGAGCACATCCATTATATTCTAACACCACAAATATGGTTTTCCTAAAAGAACATCACAAACTTCAAGGGGATCAATATTACATAGTACCTCATCTTTGAAAGGCTTGATGTCGTAGGGCAGGTGACACTATTGACTGACACAAAGATCTCTTCCTTGGCGAAGCCAACCTATGGTGTAGGGCTGCAGGTGTGGTTTCGTTGGCAGGTTAAGCCGCTTGATGATCTCTGCTGAAATCAGGTTCTTCTGACTACCGCTATTGACAATGAAATGAAGCACAGCTCCCTTGACCCACATCTGCGAGTGAAAGAGGCATTGCCCTTCCTCTGGTTCTTTTGGTTCACTTGACTGGAATTTGGTGGTAGCAATAGTGGCACTGGGTTCAACATCGATAATCTGCTTCCTTCCTTTAGGATTTCACTCAAAATCAGAATCAGCCTCTGACTCGGAAACCTTTAGCTCGATCACGAGGGACTGCTTAGAGAGACATTCTTTGGTGTTGTGCCAAGGAATTTTATGGTACTCACACCATTTTCCCGTGTCCTTCATCTTCTCATTTCCCTTCTTGTGTTGCAGCTTGGACTGGTTGTCCAGAGGGTGTCCATCTCGACTTGGTCCCTTGCTGTGTGGGTTGGGGCTTCGTTTACCATGCTTCGGCTATGAGGGGTTTGCAGATCCAAACTCTTGCCTTTTTTGCTTAAATTTATGCTCGATCTTGACAGCGTATCTATAAGCCGTGCCCAATGAGGCGATGTACAGGATATCCATTTATGTTTGAATGTATCTATGCAAGCAACCGTGGTATTTGAGCATGAGATGAAGCTCAAAGTCTTTGATACCCAATTTGGTGCATAGAGTATGGAAAATATTGGTGAAATCTGGTACCGTCTGGTCCCTTTCTTGACGTAGTGTGGTCCATCTGGTGTACTGGTCCTTGTAGCTTCCAACATGGTAGTACTGTTCTTTAATGGCGTCCCAGAAGGAATCCCATGTAGGGGCCACCAAAAACATTGTAGATTCCTCCACGACCCTTTGCTTAGAGTAAGTATCCCACCAGTCTTTAACATGGGGAACGACCTTTAGGAGTGCAAAAGTGATCTTTTCTCTATCGAAAAAATTGTGGACCGAAAAATATCCTTCGAGCAGATTCAACCATTTATCTACAACATCCGCATCTATCAGTCCTTCAAATAATGGAATATCAAAATTTAGATGTACTTTGAAGGGGGTTGCATGGCTGCTTGATGAAGATGCTTCTCCTGTGGGAAGCCATCGAAGGATCTGCGCGAAGTTGTCCATCATTTCATTCCTTTTTCATGCGAGGGATTCCTCGAGAAACATTTTAATAGGATATCTTGCTCCATCATCTTTATTTTCATCCCCCATGGGTTTTTGTCGTGCTTGACGCGACCGATCTTGTAATGTATCGATTGGTTCGAGTCCCAACTTCTTGTACCTAGATATTGTCGGGGACATGCACGAAAAAAAATAAATGAAGAGCAGACTACTCTCATACCACTGATCCAGATTTAGGAGCGAAACGAACTGATTAACAGACTGAATACAATGAACAGAGAGATATGAAGAATAACACAAATATCTAGTGAACAATATCTTCTATTAAATAATGAAATAGGTTGAAACTGTAAAACTATAGAACTGAAACACTTGCTCGAATGGTGGTAGCTATCTCTGAGAAGAGATGTGGCTGCTACACGCATCCTTCTGAGGAGAATGCATTCCAATGAGGCTCCAATAGAATTTTTGATATTACTCATGAATTCCAAAACCCTAAACATCCAAAAACCTAACCTTAGAAGGTGAAACGTCAAAATTCATGTGGGTTGTATGGGTAAGTTGGTGTAATTTGGTACCTCAACTTCCAGGGGTCATAACTTTTGCATACGACATCCGTTTTAGGCATGTGATAGCCCATTAGAAAGGCCTTTCAGAGAACTGCACATTCTACCATCAAAATTTGACATTGTTTATAGTTTGACTATGGTGAGCCAAAAAAACAACGTTTAGGGCCCCAAAACGACCCTGGAATTACAACAAGATGTGCTGACATGAAAACATACAAAATAATCTAGTTGGATTAGGCGAGAAGCCACCTGTATCCACCTGGAGGATGTGTGTGGCTTCATATAGCCCCAAAAGTGTAGAACCCACAATTACAAAGCATTACAAAATAACATGTTGAACAAAAAACGGACACAAGGAGCCAGTTGGAATAGGTGGGTGGCCACCAATATCCACGTGGATCAAAAGAAGATTTGTTGAGTTGGATGTGCCTGTGGATGAGCACACATGAACATGATCCTAGTGGCTGAGCACTAGTGGGTGTATGAGATCCCTTGCTATATTGTTCAAGAGTCAGACTTACCTATAACCCTAATTGTAATGTAAATGGTACATGTCGGCCCCACCTTAATATAAAATATAATTAATGTAAAAGATAATTAATATGGTAATTATTAATTATATTGTGAGTTAGTGAGG
>JASDQU010025984.1:27837-39862 GCA_032191745.1 Picea mariana | reverse complement strand
TGAAAGAATATATGCCCTTAGAGTAGAACAATAAGATATCTGGACTATTCTTCTCAAGCAAGGAAGAATAATTGTCCTGTCTTCTGAACCTAGACCATTCCCCACCCTGGGCCATTATTCCTACACTAATAAAAGTGCACCCTGGAGAGAATGTATAAACCCTAAGGAATGTTTGTCCCTGATTGCTGAGCCCGGACCATTACCCACATTGGGCCATTCCTCCTACACTAATAAAAGTGCACCCTGGAGAGAATGTATAAACCCTAAGGAATGATTGTCCAGACCATTTCCTCTGTTAACCACAAGAGGAAAATACTGTCCTGTATCAACCTCCAAAATGGACCATTCCTCATGTTAACCATAATGAGAAATCGTCCCACCAGGCGGGCCAGTCTTCTTGAGTAACCCTCAAGAAGACAGACTTCCCTAGACCACTCCCCATGTTAACCACAATGGGAAGTTGTTTTCTATGATACATCAACAATCTAGACCATTTCCCATGTTAACCACAATGGGAAACCACTGTCCATCATAAATCTCAAACCACTTTCCGAATAGGAAAGAATCTGCCCAATTGGGCTATTTTTCATTCACGAAAAATAAATGTCTTCAATAATATTTTCAGTGCTCCCTCCCAACCTGGGAGTCATCTCTTCCTTTTTCAATAAGGAAGTAATCTCCACGAGCTCCATCTTGAGTATGCAAACTCTTACCAAAATTTCTTCTTATCTGCTCATCTGTGGAGATATGTATTGGAGAATAACTTTCTCCTTTCTAGACTTCATCATAGATAATGTAATGCTTGATTTCAAATGTACTTCGGTCTAGAACACTAGTCTTCTTTGAAGGCTTTATGTAGTTCTGATCAATAAGGTATATCATTGTTTTGGAAAACTGGAACATATCCATGTGGCACTTCTTCTTTCATCATGAGATATTTGTCATGGATTGTGTTGGCACAGGGGCAGACCCAGGGTTCAATGCTACAATAGCGCACCAAAAAAAACCTAACTACCGGCCCTTTCGGCAACACATGCGAAGCAGATGAAGTCTCACCCGAGGTAGAGGCAGGGGTGATTGTAGGACTCAGGTGTATGCAACCTTAGCTGTGATACAGATCTATGATTACACACTTAACAAAGCACTTAGCATCAATAGTTAACCTAGAATTAACCCTTATCTCACTTCGTAGATAACATAGAGCATTGCAGTATATACTTAGATCTAAGATGATTCAGCACTTAGCAGCATACAAGAGACCAGATCCGGTAGACCAAGCACTTAGCAACTTCATACACATCAAATCTATCATCTATACACATCTAATACATGTCATAGCACTTAGCAAGAGAGGGAAAACACATGTAAGTAACATCACAAAGCATGACACACAGATTTACGTGGTTCACCCCCACCCTGGGGCTACGTCCACCAACTCTTTTTATCTATTATTGTTGGCCAATCAGTTACAAGCATAGAGCCTCAAAACCTACTCCGTGCAGGATGTGAGATCTGCACAGCTTGTTGGATCCTCCTTCCCCGTGTAGCTCTAAGCATAATACCTTCTTACAATCCATGCACTCAACACTTACAATACTTGCACTCATCTCTGCAAGTGTATCACACAGATCATCTCTTAGCACTAAGCCACTTCTCTAGTGTCCTCAAAAAGGTCCCTTCTTACATACCCTAGACTTCTACTTATACATTACACAAAGAGACCTAAACATGGGTAAACCCATTGGCCGACATCTCGGTCCCGTTACATTATCCTCAAAAACCCAAAAAGGACCCAAAAAAGGGGTCTAGCTTCCACGATCTCTGCTTCACCTTGCGCTCCATCTTTGACATGCCATCGAAGTCCCAAAAATGGTCAAGTATGACCAAGTGTTCCTCAAAAATTGGTCAAGGGCCAATAGGCCCCCAACACTCACCTGTGACTCCTCCCGAGTCACTTAGGTCTGGGTAACTTTGCCTCAAAGGTCTCGAGCTTGGCTTGAGCTACTTCGACTTGTCTCTGTGCTACTTCTTCTTGCTCAGCAAATTCCTAAATAACTGCTTCGATGATAGGTCCTTCTAATTGTTGCTCGACTGTAACAACTACTTGTTTTAGTACTGTTCATTGGCCTTCAATTTCTTCAAACAGTAGATAGGCCGCCTCCTAGCTAGGCTGGATTTTCTGGGTGACTTCCATCACTCTGTTATGCGTGGTAAGAATGAGTTGTTGGGCGATGCATTTTTCCTGGGATCTCTTCATCCTCTTGATGGGTGACAGGAGCTTGAGTTTCACCGGTACTGTATCTGCGTGTTCTTTTTCTTCCTGGTGTTGGGAATCCAATTTCTTCAACTCTAGGTCTTTGAATAGTTGTTCATATATCTATGTGCTTCTGCTAGTTAACTGTTTGCATTTTGCAACAAGTGTTTTAATCCTCTTGATTGTGCTTTGAGCATTCAATTCTCAATGGTCGCACACTTCTTGCAAGGTACTTGGTATAGTTTGAAGCTCTAATTCCACGACCCTTTGCTGAATCTGTTGAATAACTTCAGCAAGCTTCATCACTTGACGTTTGAAGGGTTCTTCTCTCTTTTGTTCTAAGCCAATGATGGAGTGGAATTATCGGTTAACTGCTTCTTCCATCCCAACCTGCTTCACGAGTAGTTTCTCTTTCTCCTTTTGGCTCTTCGCTCTATCTTCTTCAAATTTTTCTTGGAGAGAAATCTTCTCTTGTTGCGTGGCTCAGCGTTGTTCTATCATTTCCTCTTGTACTTTCTTTAAGGCCTGAGTAACCTACACTTTTTCTTCCTGTGCATGTCAAAGGCGTACTTCGACTGTATCAGCAATCTTGTGGAGTTGAACTGATTCTTCTCCCACTTCTGTTGTTCCTTCTGGCAGAGGCACAGTAGAGATTGTGCGGCTAGACTGGAGTGTCTGCTGCAATTCTTGGAGCTGAATTTCAATCCTGTTATATATCTGCTCCTACTTCTCTTCCTACTTTTCTGTTATCTCTTCTATGGCTTCATTCATAGTTGCGAGGAGAAACTGAAGTCATCTAGAGTGAGCGTGGTCTGCATCTTAGTTATAGTTGCTTTCGATTTCTTCTGGGAGGGAGACTTCGGAGGTGACCCTTTTCTCTTCTTTATAACTTCGATTTCATCTTCTGGTCTCTGTTTGACTTCCTCTAGGTCTTCACCATTACCTCCTTGATTTGGTGTGATGGAAGCCGTCCTTACAGATATGCTATCTACATCCTGAACCTCTTCAGGCTTCTTCGTCTTCTTTGTCTTACTGGGCCCAGGTGTGTCCTGTGCAGCTTCTGAGCTGTTGATGTCTGAAATGTCCACTGGATTTGTTGTAACAAGGAGGTCCACCGACCATTCCTTGGTGATCTCTTCTAGGAATTATTTTGTCACCTTATAATAGGACTGAAGTTGTTCCTGGTACTCATCGGCGTGTGGAGTTAGGTATATAAAGTGGCGGTCTGCGCTGAGATTTATCATAGGTCAGAACCTTTGTAAAGTGTTCAGGGTTATGAGAGGTTCACCCCCTATGGCTACTTTCAATTGGTTATAATACATGTGGGAAACGACATTCGATTGCCATTTCTTGTTCATGTCAGTTGAGTACCACAATGTACTGAACTTCGCGGCTAGTGGCTCAAAGGGGTCGAGGTCCGGGAAGGTTGCGCCTTCTGGTAGCTCCCATGCAACAAAAGAAATTAGTATTAAAAGCCAGCTAAAATGGAATTCATGCCCCTGATCTTGGGCTTCTCTACAGTCAATCTCTATTTGGTTTACCAGGTTACTTTGCCTAGTTCATCTGTAGTCCCTCTGTGCATTTTCCTGCGAGGTCAACTACGAAGCCTGATACTTGTGTAGGTCGATTCTTATGTACCATATTTCCTGTGATCAGTTAACATGTGAGGCACATTGCACCACTTTCGATAGAGGCTACCTTGTAGCCTCGCATGCCCTTTTCAACATTTCCATAAGCTTCTTTAATCTTTTGTGAAAGAGCGCGGTCTGCGGTCTTTCCAGGGTAGTAATCCTGGGGATCAGGTCCTTGCATGCTAAGCCCGGTGATACTATTGATCAGTGCCAAATCAATAATTATGCAACAATTTAACCACAGGTATCCTCCGTGGTAACTTGCTAGCAACAATGTTACACAAGCATTCACCTCTTGGTGTCTTCTGAAGTGTGGTATTTTCATAACATTGAGCAAAGTAGACTGCGCGAGGTTCATCATCCATTATTGAGGGATGATCTTCGAATTCTTTCTCTAAGTTCTTGTCAAGTACTTATACAAGGTGAGCATGCTGTAAACTTTATGGTCCCCCAGGTTGAAGTCGCAAAACTTCAGCATTGTAACCTTGTCTTGATCTACGCGGTAGGTGCGTACTCCTTTCGGTAGATATGCAGTGACTAGGGTGTATTCAAAGTCTCTAGGGACATTGTCCCTGTTAATCGCACCACCCAGAGGGGGTATGTAAGCTGGTAGGATGGATGGCACTATCTTCGCGTTGGATATGTCGTTTTTATGCTTAGTTCTCCTTTCTGCACCAACTCGAGATGTTCCTGCTCGAGCAGTCGATAAGGAAGCTTTCACTCATCTCGTCGATGATGCTTGGACTCCAGTGGACATTCCTCTTTCCGACATGACTCTCTCAGTCATTAAATCGAGAAGGACCTCTGTGACAGATTCCTCAACTATGGTGAGCTCGTCGGACATACGCACTCGAAAAATATAATCAGGGCACGATGATCTTAGATACTGCACTAGGATGAACAATCTTCTTGCAATGATCATTGTATACAATCACTAGTTCTACGGGCTTCGAATTTTTAGTTGGAAAAAGTGTTCTTAGGGCACGGCGCAACAAGCTAAATAGGAAATTCATCAACGATCTACAAGCAACAGTTATGAAGTTTCCATTATCGTAGATCTGTCTGTTATGGTGAGGTCCAATGGTCTAGCGGTGATCCTTTAACACTTTTCTATCCGTTCGGGGCAGAAGTCGAACGGGTGTATCGGTCCAACGGCTAGATTTCTTTGCCACGACGAAGTGCCATATGTCATTGTTCTGATATCTCGATGAAGTTCAATTCCTGTGATTTTTCCTTCTACAGTTTTCCACCTAGGATCTCTTGTAACTTTTCAATCTTCACCTTTTTCTTACTTAATTTTCTAGCCTTCTTCCCGGTAGTCTTCAACTCGATCGTTATTTTCCCGTTCTGATTCCTATCTTCTCTCGACATAGTCACTTCGCACTGCTGAGATTCTTTCTTTAGATACGAGGGTAATATGCCTTCAACATATGGATTAGTTATTTCATTATTCTGTGGTTCCTCTAATGCTCTTATAGCTTCAACGTCCAAGTCCCTGGTGTCCAATAGCTTATATTTTTTCTCTTGTTCTTCCATCAAGTAGGCGATCCTTCTAGTCATAAATTCCATGAGTTCTTGCTTCTTCTGTTCTAGGGCTTCATTTTCTTCTTTTCTTCGGATCTGGTCTTTTTCATTCCAGATCTTGCCTAATAAAGCTGGAAATGGGGCACAGTCCTCAATAAATTTAATAACTTCGAATTCTTCCTATGTCAAATCTCCATGGGTACTCATAGCTATCTGAGTAATCCTGCCACGTAGGGTTACTATTTTTCCTTTAAACAACCATGTTTTTCCTAGTGAAGGAACCATAGCAGGTCTTCCTAGGGTTTCCCAAGTGTTTTCTATCATAATGTTCATCTGTGTTTCCTCATCCAAAGCACGATCAATGTCGAAGTCTCCTATTCTTACTTCGATTTTCTCCTTTTCTTTGAAGATTTCTGGAAAACTGGCATCTTTATGTTCATTCAGGGTTTCTTTCATTTTCAGTAACATAATCTCTTATTCTTTCTAGGCTTCTTCTATAATCTTAGTCTCTTGATCTCCTTCAGGGTTTTCTTTCTCCATATTCAACTTTTGAAGTCTAGCAATCATTCTAGGGCAATCCAGTACTTCATGGTCCATAGCGTTACAACAGAGGCAACTAGGTTTTCTCCCAGGGCATTCCTTAGCAATATGTCCCGGTCTTCTGCAATTGTAACAAAGAGTTAATCCTCTCTTTCTCTTCAATGATCCCCAACTTTTCCTGTACTATGCTTTAGGATCATAATGGCTAGCCTGCAAAAATTTATTTCTAGGATCTTGCATCCACACGTTAGTCCAAACATTCTTTCTATGCATAGGTATACCATATATTTCACTATTCTTAGCATATATATTCATATCAAATGTTCTTTCATCTAACAATGCCCTAGTTTTCAATCTAAGACAAAATCTATCAAGCATACCTAAATTCATGCTTTAGAAACAAAAATTTCCACTTATTTAGCACCAAGCTTCCAGATCTAAAACCTTTCACTATTCTTACCTTTATCAGAGCACAAAGCTTACATATCTTACCTCTTTTCTCCAAATCTGGCTTCTTTTATTCAGCACAAAGCTTCGTAGGTCGAGTAGAGTACTGCACATCAGAGTGACAGATCTACGCACAGAGTTTCCACAAATTCAGGACGAATCTTTGCACAAAGATTCTTCTTCCTTAGTTCCCAGCAATCACAGTTTCAGGTCCTGGAAACGGAACCATTTGTTGGCACAGGGGCAGACCCAGTGTTCAACGCTACAACAACACACCAACAAAACCCTAACTACCGGCCCTTTCGGCAACACCTACGAAGAGAATGAAGTCTCACCTGAGCTAGAGGCATGAGTGGTTGCAGGACTCAGGTGTTTGTAACCTTAGCTGGGATACAGATCTGTGATTACACACTTAAAAAAGCACTTAGCATCAATAGTTCACCTAGAATTAACCCTTATCTCACTCCGCAGATAACACAGAGAATTGCAGTATATACTTATATCTAAGATGATTTAGCACTTAGAAGCATACAACAAACCATATCTGGTAGACCAAGCACTTAGCAACTTCATACACATCAAATCTATCATCTATACACATCTAATAAGCACAAAGCATAAGTAAATATATCTAAACATGTCATAGCACTTAGCAAGAGAGGGAAAACACATGTAAGTAACAACACAAAGAATTACACATAGATTTATGCGGTTCACCCCCACCCTGGGGCTACGTCCACCAATTCTTTTTCTCTATTATTGTTGGCCAATCAGTTACAAGCATAGAGCCTCAAAACCTACTTTGCGCAGGACAGGAGATCTTCACAGTTTGTTGGATCCTCCTTCCCCGAGTAGCTCTAAGCATAAGACCTTCTTACAATTCATGCACTCAGCACTTACAATACTTGCACTTATCTCTACAAGTGTATCACACAGATCAGCTCTTAGCACTAAGCCACTTCTCCATTTTCCTCAAAAAGGTCCCTTCTTACATAGCCTAGACTTCTACTTATACATTACAAAAAGGGGCCAAAACATGGGTAAACCCATGGGCCGACATCCCGGTCCTGTTACATTATCCCCAAAAACCCAAAAAAGGGGGTCTAGCTTCCTTGATCTCCACTTCTCCTTGCGCTCCATCTTTGATAGGTTGTCGAAGTCCCAAAAATGGTCAAGTATGACCAAGTGTTCCTCAAAACTTGGTCAAGAGCCAACAAATTGGCAATCTATCATCCTAATCTTTTGAGTAATCATTTTGATATAATATCTATGTTATAGAGAATCTTCACCATGCTTATGTTGTGCACTGGAAGTTATCTTCTTCCATCTGCATACAAGGGTCTCTTTCTGGTATGCCTCAAAGTCTTGAGGTTTCTCTTCATACGCTCTTTATTCAATTTCTTTGGAGAACATTCTTTGCATTCATCTAATGTAGAACTCCAACCCATAGATGATATAATGACTCATGTAAAGATATGTCTGGTGTACTGGAACAAGTAATCATCATAGTCTTCTCCCTCCATCTAGGAGAACCTCTAGTTCTAGATCTCACAATGCTTTCATTCATAAGTCTTCCATACACTATTCTTCATCACGAATTTCAGTTCCTTTGCTTGATTTCTTTTATTGAGGTCATATCAAGATGGCAATCTTGTGATTCTTGATACAATGACTGGTTGTTCTGGCTTCTCTTTCTTTCTTTGAATCTTTATGTTCTTCCTCGTGTTTAGCTCTTGGATCCATGGAGTAGATTCCATGCCCTAAAGATTCCATTTCTTTCTTTCATCACAGGATCATGAATGTGGATGGACAACCAGGGATACTTTAAATCTTCTCTTTGAATATGACTTCTTCTGAGGATACGTATTGTCTTTCATGGCTGCTATCATGGATATATACTTCATCATCTTCAATGGATCATAGGATTAGCTCCCTCCTAATCCTTGCTTCATGTTTGAGTGCATATAATCGGCTCCCTCCATCTAACAGAGTCCATGCTTCCATCTGCATCCTTATTGTCTTCTCCAAAGTCCATGCTTCCATCTTATTGTCTTCTAAAAAATGTCATAAGTCTTTCTCCAATTTCCTCTTGATTGTTGACTTCTTTCTGTCTTTGCTTCTTCTAAGTCTCTTCATGACTGATTTGGCTTATCTTGCAATAGCTTCCACATGATTTGTATTTCATCCTTTCATGTGTATTATCTAATGATGTCCATCCTTATCTTGTTGTTCTTCCATAGGTATAGTTCTTCATGGAACACATTATCTTCCAAGAGATATATATACAAGATATGTACAGAGACTATGCAAACAAGATATGTACAGGAAATAAGAAGAGTATTGTTACCTTTAGAAGAAGAAGTCTCTTCCATCCTGTTTAGTCTTCTTTGTAGGTTCATTTTCTTCAGCAACTGTTGCTTCATGTTTCTCTTTCCTTTTCTTTAGCTCAGGACAATGATTCTTGAAGTGACCATACTTTCCACAGTTGAAGCATTGTATTTCTGAAATGTTTTTCTCTTGATTTGGCTTCCTCCTTGAACCAAACTTTCTTTTATTCCTGAAATTCTTGAATCTTGTTGTGAAGGCTTGATCATCGTACTTCTTTTAGGGTGTCTCTTTTGCATTGATCCTTGATTCTTCTTGAGCATAGCAAGTCCAAAGTTCTTCAAATGTTGGATACTCCTTCCTTGTGTTCATGCTTGCGGCAAATGAATCCCATGTCTTGGGAAGACCATTGAGTACTATGTTTACCAATTCCTTCTCTGAAATGATCTCTTCAATATCTTGTAGTTGATCTCTTAACTGAGAGATTCTCACTAAATATGATGTTATGTTGTCGTCATCATTCATCTTCATGTCACGGAGCTCATTCTTCAGACTCATTACTTGTCCAATGTTTCTGATTGAGAAGAGGTTTGTTAGGGCATCCTACATCTTCTTCGGTGAGTCAAGATGGGATATGTAGGGTATCAAGTGGTCTTTTATAGAGTCCACTATGATACTCATAGCATTGATGTCACCATCTTTGAACTTCTCCATAACTGCAGTGTTCTGTGGTTCCTTCTCTTTTCCTTCTTCAAACTCTGGTTCCACGATCTTTCCTTTCACGATATCCAGTACTTTATTCTTGGCAAGAATGAGGTCAATCCTTGTCTTCCACGCTCTAAAGTTAGAGGCTCCATCTAACTTGTTCTCTGACTTCATAGAATAAGTCATGGCTTCTTTGACTTGATCAAACCCTAGATTTGACTAAAAACTCAAACTTCACGTCTTGACTTGCTGAGAGTACCATGAGATGTGCTAGGCTAGGGTGCAATGATATATCCAGAAATTAGGTCAATCTCTTCACTTAAGGTTCCTCAATGAAAGGATTAGGGTTTCTACAACTGCACCTACTAGTAACCCTAGCGGTAGTGATATGGTGACTCCTCCTGCTAGAAAACCTAGCAGCATTTCTTCAACAAGCTTAGTATCCTTACGGTTATGTTTCCTTCCAGCGGTTAGACTGAATGAAGGAGGTGTGGGCCAATAACCTATTACAGTATAATGGATGTGCTCATTTTACCATTGACAATATCTCTATTGTCACCCAACCATAGGCCGAAGCCACCCTTCGAGCACCTTAACCTTGACAAAGAATCACTGTGGAAGCAAACCTTAGGCTAGATAGTCAAAAAAAGGGTAGCACACCTTTCTCCAAAGATAGCGCATCAACAAGAGCTGATCAGATAGTCCAAACCCTAGCCAAGAGATAGTCCAAGACAAAATGTAACTACTAGCTATAGAAGTTGCAATGGAAACTCTCCTCAAACCTACGCACAAGACTGGGCACTGTAGTGTGCACCAGTTGTTGCTCTGCAATTCTGAGACTGTGACAGATGAGAGACTGAAGCCATGTATTTATAGTATTCCTGGCTAACTGCCCGGGCCGACTTCTTATTCTGGGTATCTGTATATTCAGTATATTATTATTTCTTCTGGCTGACTTCTTCTCTTGGAGGCTAATAACCTAATACAAATTATCTTCTTGAGCTGACAAGTCTTCTAGGGTTATTTAGCCAACTCATTAGGGTTTCTCTTGCTTCCCGGATTATTCTATTCTCGTCAGGTTTACATGTGGAGGTAAATACCTCCCGCAGCTACCATAATATCAACATGTGGAAGCATCGTGTTGTGTATGAGTCTAGACCCTGCAGTGTTATTATTACTTTGGGTAGACAATTGTATAGGATCCCAGAGGTAGCGTCTCCTACTGTTATTTCTTTAATATTTGCTAAGCAATGCAGTAAGATCATTTCACAGACCGGGAAGTTCATCTTCTTTGTGATTCATGCTCACAGTAAGAAGAAGGTCGTCACCACATCTGTGGCCTCTACACAGTGCCTCTCTTTGCAGCAGTAGCAAGTGGACGAGATCATGGAAGAATACATATACCTATTCTCATCACCTACAGGGGTAACAACACACTTCCAAGTCAAGCATCCAATTGATCTGACCCCCGACACACCTCTACCTAATGGACCAGTCTATCGGTGCTCGTTGATGGAGAATGATGAAATCATGCGTCAGATCTGAGAGCTTCTTCAAAAGGGCCACATCAGACCCATATCCTCCCCTTGCAAAAGCCTGATTGTACTAGTGCAGAAGAAGGACGAGACTTGGCAACTCTACATTGATTATAGAGCATTAAAAAAATCATAGTCAGGAACTGCTACCCCATTCCCAGGATTGATGACCTTCTTGACCAACTCAAGGGGGAAAATTTATTCAGTAAGATTGACCTAAATTTTGGCTACCACTAGGTTCCCATCGAACCAACTGATGTATGGAAGACAACCATCAAGTCTAAAGAAGTTCTTTATGAATGGTTAGTCATGCCCTTTGGCCTAACAAATGCACCATCCACTTTCATGAGGTTGATGGATGATGTGTTGAGACCCTTCACCAACTCCTTTGTGGTAGTATATTTGGATAACATCCTCATCTTCAGAAAAACATGGGAGGAGTACATGCAGCATATTCATCACATTTTGAGCACTTTGCGGCAGCACAAGCTTTATGCCAACTTAGAAAAATGCTCTTTTGGAATGAAGAGGGTCCAATACTTGAGCTACATTGTTGATGAGCATGGCGTACATGTTGATCTAGCTAAGATCCAAGTCATCTGTGATTGTCCAGCCCCAACCTCACTAACTGAGCTTCGGATATTTTTGGGACTAGCCAACTTCTACCGATGGTTTGTGTTGGGATTCTCCCATATTGCATGGGCCCTCAACTAGGTGACCAAAGGCGATGCTAGGGACAAGTTCATGTGGGAGAAGGAGCAGCAACGATCATTCGATGATATGAATCATTGTTTGTGCTCAGCTCCAGTACTCTCCTTGCTCGATTTGTAGCAACCGTTCGAGATTGAGACTGATGCATCTGAATATGTTGTGGGTGCAGTTCTCACTTAGCACAAGCATTCGATGGCATACCATAGTGAGACACTCTTCGATATTTTCCGGAAATACCCCACCTATGACAAGGAAATGTATTCCATTGTACAAGCATGTCATCAATGGAAACATTACATTTTGGGGAAAGAGATGATCATACAAACTAATCACAAGCCTATGCAGTTCATACA
>JASDQU010025984.1:10885-20988 GCA_032191745.1 Picea mariana | reverse complement strand
AATGAGATATCTGGACTATTCTTCTCAAGCAAGGAAGAATAATTGTCCTGTCTTCTGAACCTGGACCATTCCCCACCCTGGGCCATTCTTCCTACACTAATAAAAGTGCACCCTGGAGAGAATGTATAAACCCTAAGGAATGCTAAGCTTGGACCATCCCTCCTACACTAATCAAAGTGCATCCTGGAGAGAATGTATAAACCCTAAGGAATGTCTGTCCCTGATTGCTGAGCCTGGACCATTCCCCACCCTGGGATATTCCTCCTAAACTAATCAAAGTGCACCCTGGAGAGAATGTATAAACCCTAAGGAATGACTGTTCAAACCATTTCCTCTATTAACCACAAGAGGAAAAGACNCAACCTCCAAAATGGACCATTCCTCATGTTAACCATAATGAGAAATCGTTGTCCCGCCAGGCGGGCCAGTCTTCTTGAGTAACCCTCAAGAAGACAGACTTCCCTAGACCACTCCCCATGTTAACCACAATGGGAAGTTGTTGTCTATGATATATCAACAATCTGGACCATTTCCCATGTTAACCACAATGGGAAACCGTTGTCCGTCATAAATCTCAAACCACTTTCTGAATAGGAAAGAATCTGCCCAATTGGGATATTTTTCATTCACGAAAAATAAATGTCTTCAATAATATTTTCAGTGCTCCCTCCCAACCTGGGAGTCATTTCTTCCTTTTTCAATAAGGAAGTAATCTCCACGAGCTCCATCTTGAGTATGCAAACTCTTACCAAAATGTTTGCTTATCTGCTCATCTGTGGATATATGTATTGGGGAATAAATTTCTCCTTTCTAGACTTCATCATAGATAATGTAATGCTTGATTTCAAATGTACTTCGGTCTAGAACACTAGTCTTCTTTGAAGGCTTTATGTAGTTTTGATCAATAAGGTATATCATTGTTTTGGAAAACTGGAACATATCCATGTGGCACTTCTTCTGTCATCATGAGATCTTTTTCATGGATTGTGTTGGCACAGGGGCAGACCCAGGGTTCAATGCTACAATAGCGCACCAAAAAAAACCTAACTACTGGCCCTTTCGGCAACACCTGCGAAGCAGATGAAGTCTCACCTGAGGTAGAGGTAGGGGTGATTGTAGGACTCAGGTGTCTGCAACCTTAGCTGGGATACAGATCTATGATTACACACTTAACAAAGCACTTAGCATCAATAGTTAACCTAGAATTAACCCTTATCTCACTCCGCAGATAACACAGAGCATTGCAGTATATACTTAGATCTAAGATAATTCAGCACTTAGCAGCATACAACAGACCAGATCCGGTAGACCAAGCACTTAGCAACTTCATACACATCAAATCTATCATCTATACACATCTAATAAGAACAAAGAATAAGTAAATCTATCTAAACATGTCATAGCACTTAGCAAGAGAGGGAAAACACATGTAAGTAATAGCACAAAGCATGACACACAGATTTACATGGTTCACCCCCACCCTGGGGCTATGTCCACCAACTCTTTTTCTCTATTATTGTTGGCCAATCAGTTACAAGCATAGAGCCTCAAAACCTACTCCGTGCAGGACGTGAGATCTGCACAGCTTGTTGGATCCTCCTTCCCCGTGTAGCTCTAAGCATAATACCTTCTTACAATCCATGCACTCAGCACTTACAATACTTGCACTCATCTCTGCAAGTGTATCACACAGATCATCTCTTAGCACTAAGCCACTTCTCCAGTGTCCTCAAAAAGGTCCCTTCTTACATAGCCTAGAATTCTACTTATACATTACAAAAAGGGACCTAAACACGGGTAAACCCATGGGCCGACATCTCGGTCCCGTTACATTATCCTCAAAAACCCAAAAAGGACCCAAAAAAGGGGTCTAGCTTCCACGATATCTGCTTCACCTTGCGCTCCATCTTTGACATGCCGTCGAAGTCCCAAAAATGGTCAAGTATGACCAAGTGTTCCTCAAAACTTGGTCAAGGGCCAACAGGCCCCCAACACTCACCTGTGACTCCTCCCGAGTCACTTAGGTCTGGGTAACTTTGCCTCAAAGGTATCGAGCTTGGCTCGAGCTGCTTCGACTTGTCTCTGTACTACTGCTTCTTGCTCAGCAAATTCCTAAATAACCGCTTTGATGATAGGTCCTTCTAGTTGTTGCTCGACTGTAACAACTACTTGTTTTAGTACTGTTCATTGGCCTTCAATTTCTTCAAACAGTAGATAGGCTGCCTCCTAGCTAGGCTAGAGTTTCTGGGTGACTTCCATCACTCTGTTCTGCGTGGTAAGAATGAGTTGTTGGGCGATGCATTTTTCCTGGGATCTCTTCATCCTCTTGATGGGTGACAGGAGCTTGAGTTGCACCGGTACTATATCTGCGTGTTGTTTTTCTTCCTGGAGTTGGGAATCCAATTTCTTCAACTCTGGGTCTTTGAATAGTTGTTCATATATCTACGCGCTTCTGCTACTTAACTATTTTCATTTTGTAGTAAGTGTTTTAATCCTCTCGATTGCGCTCTGAGCATTCAATTCTCATTGTCACACACTTCTTGCAGGGTACTTGGTATAGTTTGAAGCTCTAATTCCATGACCCTTTGATGAATCTATTGAATAACTTCAGCAAGCTTCATCACTTGACGTTTGAAGGGTTCTTCTCTCTTTTGTTCTAAGCCAGTGACGGAGCGGAATGCTCGGTTAACTGCTTCTTCCATCCCGACCTGCTTCACGATTAGTTTCTCTTTCTCCTTTTGGATCTTCGCTCTATCTTCTTCAAATTTTTCTTGGAGAGAAATCTTCTCTTGTTGCGTGGCTCAGCGTTGTTCTATGATTTCCTCTTGTACTTTCTTTAAGGCCTGAGTAACCTATGCTTTTTCTTCCTGTGCATGTCGAAGGCGTACTTCGACTGTATCAGCAATCTTGTGGAGTTGAACTGATTCTTCTCCCACTTCTGTTGTTCCTTCTGGCAGAGGCACAGTAGAGATTGTGCGGCTAGACTGGAGTGCCTGCTGCAATTCTTGGAGCCGAATTTCAATCCTGTTATATATCTGCTCCTACTTCGCTTCCTACTTTTCTGTGATCTCTTCTATGGCTTCATTCATAGTTGCGAGGAGGAAACTGAAGTCATCCAGAGTGAGCGTGGTCTGCATCTTAGTTATAGTTGCTTTCGATTTCTTCTGGGAGGGAGACTTCAGAGGTGACCCTTTTCTCTTCTTTATAACTTCGATTTCGTCTTCCGGTCTCTTCTCGACTTCCTCTTGGTCTTCGCCATTACCTCCTTGATTTGGTGTGACGGAAGCCATCCTTACAGATATGCTATCTACATCCTGAACCTCTTCAGGCTTCTTCGTCTTCTTTGTCTTACTGGGCCCAGGTGTGTCCTGTGCAGCTTCTGGGTTGTTGATGTCTGAAATGTCCACTGGATTTGTTGCAACAAGGAGGTCCGCCAACCATTCCTTGGTGATCTCTTCTAGGAATTCTTATGTCATCTTATAATAGGACTGAAGTTGTTCCTGGTGCTCATCGATGCATGGAGTTAGGTATATAAAGTGGTGGTCTGCGCTGAGATTTATGCGAGGTTCAGGGTTATGCGAGGTTCAGGGTTATGCGAGGTTCACCCCCTATGGCTACTTTCAATTGGTTATAATATGTGTGAGAAACGACATTCGATTGCCATTTCTTGTTCATGTCAGTTGAGTACCACAATGTACTGAACTTCGCGGCTAGTGGCTCAAAGGGGTCAAGGTCCAGGAAGGTTGCGCCTTCTGGTAGCTCCCATGCAACAAAATAAATTAGTATTAGAAGCCAGCTAAAATGGAATTCATGCTCTTGATCCTAGGCTTCTCTACAGTCAATCTCTAGTTGGTTTACCAGGTACTTTGCCTAGTTCATCTATAGTCCCTCTGTGCATTTTCCTGCAAGGTCAACTACGAAGCCTGATACTTGTGTAGGTCGATTCTTACGTACCATCTTTCCTGTGATCAATTAACATGTGAGGCACATTGCACCACTTTCGATAGAGGCTACCTTGTAGCCTCGCACGCCCTTTTCAACATTGCCATAAGCTTCTTTAATCTTCTGTGAAAGAGCGTGGTCTGTGGTCTTTCCAGGGTAGTAATCTTGGGGATCAGGGCCTTGCATGCTAAGCCCGGTGATACTATTGATCAATGCCAAATCAATAGTTATGCAACAATTTAACCACAGGTATCCTCCGTGGTAACTTTCTAGCAACAATTTTACACAAGAATTCACCTCCTCGTGTCTTCCGAAGTGTGGTATTTTCATAATGTTGAGCAAAGTAGACTGCGCGAGGTTCATCATCCATTATTGAGGGATGATCTTCGAATTCTTGCTCTTAGTTATTGTCAAGTACTTATATGGGGCGAGCATGCTGTAAACTTTATGGTCCCCCAGGTTGAAGTCACAAAACTTCAGCGTTGTAACCTTGTCTTGATCTACACGGTAGGTGCGTACTCCTTTCGGTAGATATGCAGTGACTAGGGTGTATTCAAAGTCTCTAGGGACACTGTCCCTGTTAATTTCACCACCCAGAGGGGGTATGTAAGCTAGTAGGATGGATGGCACTATCTTCGCGTTGGCTATGTCGTTTTTATGCTTAGTTCTCCTTTCTGCACCAGCTCGAGATGTTCCTGCTCGAGCAGTCGATAAGGAAGCTTGCACTCATCTCGTCGATGATGCTTGGACTCCAGTGGACATTCCTCTTTTCGACATGACTCTCTCAGTCATTAAATCAAGAAGGACATCTGTGACAGATTCCTCAACTGAGGTGAGCTCGTCGGACATACGCACTCAGAAAATATAATTAGGGCATGATGATGTCAGATACCACACTAGGATGAACAATCTTCTTGCAATGATCATTGTATACAATCACTAGTTCTACGGGCTTCAAATTTTTAGTTGGCAAAAGTGTTCTTAGGGCACGGTGCAACAAGCTAAATAGGAAATTCATCAACGATCTGCAAGCAACAGTTATGAAGTTTCCATTATCGTAGATCTGTCTATTATGGTGAGGTCCAATGGTCTGGCGGTGATCCTTTAACACTTTTCTATCCGTTCGGGGCAGAATTTGAACGGGTGTATCGATTCGACGGCTAGATTTCTTCACCACGACGAAGTGCCATATGTCATTGTTCTGATATCTCGACGAAGTTCAATTCCTGCGATTTTTCCTTCTACAGTTTTCGACCTAGGATCTCTTGTAACTTTTCAATCTTCACCTTTTTCTTACTTAATTTTCTAGCCTTCTTCCCGGTAGTCTTCAACTTGATCATTCTTTTCCCGTTCTGATTCCTATCTTCTCTCGACATAGTCACTTCGCACTGTTGAGATTCTTTCTTCAGATCCGAGGGTAATACACCTTCAACATATGGATTAGTTATTTCAGTCTTCTGTGGTTCCTCTAATGCTCTTATAGCTTCAACGTCCAAGTCCATGGTGTCCAATAGCTTAGATTTGTTCTCTTGTTCTTCCATCAAGTAGCGATCCTTCTAGTCATAAATTCCATGAGTTCTTGCTTCTTCTGTTCTAGGGCTTCATTTTCTTCTTTTCTTCAGATCTGGTCTTTTTCAATCCAGATCTTGCCTAATAAAGCTGGAAATGGGGCATGGTCCTCAATAAATTTAATAACTTCAAATTCTTCCTCTGTCAAAGATCCATGGGTACTCATAGCTATCTGAGTAATCCTGCCACATAGGGTTACCATTTTTCCTTTAAACAACCCTGTTTTTCCTAGTGAAGGAACCATAGCAGGTCTTCCTAGGGTTTCCCAAGTGTTTTCTATCATAATGTTCATCTGTGTTTTCTCATCCAAAGCACGGTCAATGTCGAAGTCTCCTATTCTTACTTCGATTTTCTCCTTTTCTTTGAAGATTTCTGGCAAATTGGCATCTTTATGTTCATTCAGGGTTTCTTTCATTTTCAGTAACATAATCTCTTATTCTTTCTAGGTTTCTTCTATAATCTTAGTCTCTTGATCTCCTTCAGGGTTTTCTTGCTCCATATTCAACTTTTGAAGTCTAGCAATCATTCTAGGGCAATCCAGTACTTCATGGTCCATAGCCTTACAACAGAGGCAACTAGGTTTTCTCCCAGGGCATTCCTTAGCAAGATGTCCCGGTCTTCTGCAATTGTAACAAAGAGTTAATCCTCTCTTTCTCTTCAATGATCCCCAACTTTTCCTGTACTATGATTTAGGATCATAATGGCTAGCCTGCAAAAATTTCTTTCTAGGATCTTGCATCCACACGTTAGTCCAAACATTCTTTCTATGCATAGGTATACCATATCTTTCACTATTCTTAGCATATATATTCATATCAAACGTTCTTTCATCTAACAATGCCCTAGTTTTCAAGATAGGAAAAAATCTATCAAGCATACCTAAATTCATGCTTTAGAAACAAAAATTTCCACTTATTTAGCACCAAGCTTCCAGATCTAAAACGTTTCACTATTCTTACCTTTATCAGAGCACAAAGCTTACATATCTTACCTCTTTTCTTCAAATCTGGATTCTTTTATTCAGCACAAAGCTTCGTAGGTCGAGTAGAGTACTGCGCATCAGAGTGACAGATCTACGCACAGAGTTTCCACAAATTTAGGATGAATCTTTGCACAAAGCTTCTTCTTCCTTAGTTCCCAGCAATCACAGTTTCAGGTCCCGGCAATGGAACCATTTGTTGGCACAGGGGCATACCTAGTGTTCAACGCTACAACAACACACCAACAAAACCCTAACTACCGGCCCTTTCGGCAACACCTACGAAGAGAATGAAGTCTCACCCGAGGTAGAGGCATGAGTGGTTGCAGGACTCAGGTGTCTGCAACCTTAGCTGGGATACATATATGTGATTACACACTTAAAAAAGCACTTAGCATCAATAGTTCACCTAGAATTAACCCTTATCTCACTCCGCAGATAACACAGAGCATTGCAGTATATACTTATATCTAAGATGATTTAGCACTTAGAAGCATACAACAGACCATATCTAGTAGACCAAGCACTTAGCAACTTCATACACATCAAATCTATCATCTATACACATCTAATAAGCACAAAGCATAAGTAAATATATCTAAACATGTCATAGCACTTAGCAAGAGAGGGAAAACACATGTAAGTAACAACACAAAGCATGACACACAGATTTATGCGGTTCACCCCCACCCTGGGGCTACGTCCACCAACTCTTTTTCTCTATTATTTTTGGCCAATCAGTTACAAGCATAGAGCCTCAAAACCTACTCCGCGCAGGACAGGAGATCTGCACAGCTTGTTGGATCCTCCTTCCCCGAGTAGCTCTAAGCATAAGACCTTCTTACAATTCGTGCACTCAGCACTTACAATACTTGCACTTAGCTCTACAAGTGTATCACACAGATCAGCTCTTAGCACTAAGAAACTTCTCCATTGTCCTAAAAAAGGTCCCTTCTTACATAGCCTAGACTTCTACTTATACATTACAAAAAGGGGCCAAAACATGGGTAAACCCATGGGCCGACATCCCGGTCCTGTTACATTATCCCCAAAAACCCAAAAAAGGGGGTCTAGCTTCCTTGATCTCCACTTCTCCTTGCGCTCCATCTTTGATAGGTTGTCGAAGTCCCAAAAATGGTCAAGTATGACCAAGTGTTCCTCAAAACTTGGTCAAGAGCCAACAAATTGGCAATCTATCATCCTAATCTTTTGAGTAATCATTTTGATATAATATCTCTATTATAGAGAATCTTCACCATGCTTATGTTGTTCACTGGAAGTTATCTTCTTCCATCTGCATACAAGGGTCTCTTTCTGGTATGCCTCAAAGTCTTTAGGTTGCTCTTCATACGCTCTTTATTCAATTTCTTTGGAGAACATTCTTTGCATTCATCTGACGTAGAACTCCAACCCATAGATGATATAATGACTCATGTAAAGATATGTCTGGTGTACTGGAACAAGTAATCATCATAGTCTTCTCCCTCCATCTAGGAGAACCTCTAGTTCTAGATCTCGCAATGCTTTCATTCATAAGTCTTCCATACACTGGTCTTCATCATGAATTTCAGTTCCTCTACTTGATTGCTTTTATTGAGGTCATATCAGGATGGAAATCTTGTGATTCTTGATACAATTATTGGTTGTTCTGGCTTCTCTTTCTTTCTTTGAATATTTATGTTCTTCCTCGTGTTTATCTCTTGGATCCATGGAGTAGATTCCATGCCCTAAAGATTCCATTTCTTTCTTTCATCATAGGATCACAAATGTGGATGGACAACCAGGGATACTTTAAATCTTCTCTTTGAATATGACTTCTTCTGAGGATATGTATTGTCTTTCATGGCTGCTATCATGGATATATACTTCATCATCTTCAATGGATCATAGGATTAGCTCCCTCCTAATCCTTGCTTCATGTTTGAGTGCATATAATCGGCTCCCTCCATCTAACAGAGTCCATGCTTCCATCTGCATCCTTATTGTCTTATGCAAAGTCCATGCTTCCATCTTATTGTCTTCTAAAAAATGTCATAAGTCTTTCTCCAATTTCCTCTTGATTGTTGACTTCTTTCTGTCTTTGCTTCTTCTAAGTCTCTTCATGATTGATTTGGCTTATCTTGCAATAGCTTCCACATGATTTGTATTTCATCCTTTCATGTGTATTATCTAATGATATCCATCCTTATCTTGTTGTTCTTCCATAGGTATAGTTCTTCTTGGAACACATTATCTTCCAAGAGATATATATACAAGATATGTACAGAGACTATGCAAACAAGATATGTACAGGAAATAAGAAGAGTATTGTTACCTTTAGAAGAAGAAGTCTCTTCCATCCTGTTTAGTATTCTTTGTAGGTTCCTTTTCTTCAGTAACTATTGCTTCATGTTTCTCTTTCCTTTTCTTTAGCTCAGGACAATGATTCTTGAAGTGACCATACTTTCCACAGTTGAAGCATTGTATTTCTGAAATGTTTTTCTCTTGATTTGGCTTCCTCCTTGAACCAAACTTTCTTTTATTCCTAAAATTCTTGAATCTTGTTGTGAAGGCTTGATCATCGTAAGTCCAAAGTGAAGGCTTAAAATTTTTTTCTTTTGCATTGATCCTTGATTCTTCTTGATCATAGCAAGTCCAAAGTTCTTCAAATGTTGGATACTCCTTCCTTGTGTTCATGCTTGCGGCAAATGAATCCCACGTCTTGGGAAGACCATTGAGTACTATGTTTACCAATTCCTTCTCTGAAACTATCTCTTCAATAGCTTGTAGTTGATCTCTTAACTGAGAGATTCTCACAAAGTATGATGTTATGTTGTCGTCATCATTCATCTTCATGTCACGGAGCTCATTCTTCAGACTCATTACTTGTCCAATGTTTCTAATTGAGAAGAGGTTTGTTAGGGCATCCTACATCTTCTTCGGTGAGTCAAGATGGGATATGTAGGGTATCAAGTGGTCTTTTATAGATTTCACTATGATACTCATAGCATTGATGTCACCATCTTTGAACTTCTCCATAACTGCAGCATTCTGTGGTTCCTTCTCTTTTCCTTCTTCAAACTCTGGTTCCACGATCTTTCCTTTCACGATATTCAGTACTTTATTCTTGGCAAGAATGAGGTCAATCCTTGTCTTCCACGCTCTGAAGTTAGAGGCTCCATCTAACTTGTTCTCTGACTTCATAGAATAAGCCATGGCTTCTTTGACTTGATCAAACCCTAGATTTGACTAAAAACTCAAACTTCACATCTTGACTTGCTGAGAGTACCATGAGATGTGCTAGGCTAGGGTGCAATGATATATCCAGAAATTAGGTCAATATCTTCACTTAAGGTTCCTCAATGAAAGGATTAGGGTTTCTACAACTGCACCTGCTAGTAACCCTAGCGGTAGTGCTATGGTGACTCCTCCTGCTAGAAAACCTAGCGGCATTTCTTCAATGAGCTTCGTATCCTTACAGCTATGTTTCCTTCCAGTGGTTAGACTGAATGAAGGAGGTGTGGGCCAATAACCTGTTACAGTATAATGGATGTGCTCATTTTACCATTGACAATATCTCTATTGTCACCCAACCATAGGCCGAAGCCACCCTTCGAGCACCTTAACCTTGACA
>JASDQU010025983.1:4564-19814 GCA_032191745.1 Picea mariana | reverse complement strand
TAAAATTGTTAATGTTGTTATCTAAGTTAATGGCTAGTTGGATGGAGAATTTGGATTAATATAGGATTGACCATTTAGGTTGGGTTTAAGATTAAAATTTGATTGGTGAGTAAGGACTGGATTGCATTTTTGACTCGCTGAATTGAATTATAATTGAGGATAGAGGGCATTTATAATTATGGTTTAGTATTGACTACTTGGATTTGCAATATTAATTGTATTAACGTTTATTTAGCGAGCACATTATTGACAAATGGTAACTTGACGAGCCCTGCTGGAATGGAACCCATGTTAAATTAGAATGTAACCATGGACCAATTAGCCTAGGGTGACTGGTGGGGTCGGGGATGATGTCATGTGGGTTGGCATCACCCCTTATCTTCGTTCTTTTGTATCTTGTCGACCTTTTGTGTGGGGGTAGGTATAGTCTCCCAGTCAGTATTCGTCTCCTAGCGCATCAGATTTTTGTAGAGTCCTCAGTTCGAATAGCTTATGTTTGTGCCAAGGTTATTCATGCATCTATCACTTGGGAATGGCCTGATTCCTGATGCGAGGTTCATGATGCACCCTATGGGTTAGTGACAAATGATATCTTAGTCGGAGTCGGTGCCTACCATGTGAATGTGGTTGAGCATTGTATGTTGACTTGGGTGCAGGAGTTTGGTTCGCGCACCTTGAGGTTCTAGCCTTTGTTCGTCAACATCATTGTGTCGCGAAGGGGAGGTTGTCTCTTAGCGTGTAGGGGTGTCTTGTTGTGTTGGGTGGGTAGTCACTCCTCAATGTTATTGTGTGCATGTTTTTCCCAGTCACCCTTGTGCCTGTGCGTGGTGTCATAGTTGCATGTTGGCTGGTTGCGTACTTTTGTTCACCGTCTGCGGTGTGGTCAAATTGTTGTCGTCATTCCCTTCTTACCCAAAAAAGAAAACAAAAAAAAAATTGCTTTGCTTGTAGTTGTAACGAAGGGGTCGTTACATATGGTATCAGAGCAGGTTCAACCCGCAACTTGGGATCACTACAGCTTTCGTTGATATGATTTGATTATAATTTTGCTAATTGAGTTGACTTGTATTCGTGCATGCAATCATGGTTAGCGGACATCGTGGAGGTAGACAATGGGGTGCTAGGGGAGGAGGCGTGATGCCTCCAGTCGCAGCCACGCCTGAGGGGTCTAACCCCTAGGGAGATGAACAGGTTGTTGAGCAGGAGAAGATAGTAGTTGGTGATGTGGTTGGAATGATGAGATCTTTTCAATGCATGTCTGAGGCACTGATCAACCATTTGGACAGAGAAGAAGCCAAGGCGCTATCACCCACTAAGGGTCCACCGCACGTTCCGGTCGGTACTAGTAGCATTCACCATGAACTCGAGAAGGTCAAATTTCCTGAGTTCTTTGGTGCCCTGGACGGCGTAGTTGCCGAGGCATGGCTGGAGAATATGGTGATGTGCTTTGCACTTTACGATTATACCTCCAACATGAAGGTCTGCATGGCAGTCTTTCAACTGAAGGAGAGCACTCTTCTATGGTGGAAGATGCTCCTACCATAACTGAACATGGTCGTTGAAGACGTGTCATGGGAATTGTTCAAGTAACGGTTTTGAGAGAGGTACCTATCGGAGGAATTCATTGAGTGTCAGCTCAATGAGTTCAATGCCTTACGATGGGGCAGTTGTATGGTGCCGAAGTACAAGGCCTATTTTATGGAGCTGCTTCAGTATGCTCCACATTTTAACACTGAGAAACTTAAGGTCAACAGGTTCATATTCGGCCTTAACGACAGCATACGTGCAAAGGTTAGGATTTTTATGCCTCAAAACTTAGATGATGTCGTCCAGAAGGTCCTCATAATAGAGGAGGAGCTTATCAGTACGGGTCAGACCAGTAGTCCAGCGAGACCAACAGGGTAGGTGTCATCTGGTGTGCAGTCGCATCAAACACCAGCGAGACATACGCTAGGATATTGTGGCTTCCAGAGGGGATCCACCTTCACTACATCTCGGCGATAGACGCCTCAGCAGCGGACACCTTATCGGGGACCACTGCATTAGCAGCAACGTCAACCACAACAGCAACAGTTTAGGCCTGTTCAATAGAATAGACCAGGATTCTAGGCTGGTGGGCCGTCATCTTCTACTTCGGGTACCAGGACTACTATGCCGAAGAAGGGGTGTTAGACGTGTGGGGAGCCACACTACTAGCGCAACTGCCTTATGGAGAGGACTAGAGCAGCCGGATCAGCTGGACCCACTACCGTGGGAGATATGGGTAAGGCCCATCGAATTTGTGTAGCGGTGAATAACCACCAGGTAGAGCATCAGTCGACTGTGCTTAAGACGACAAGTACCGTCACTGACCAGACCCTTAGTATTTTGATAGATCCCAGTGCTACCAAGAGTTTCATTTTTGGTGCAGTGCTAAAAAGGATTAAAGTAAAGGCAGTCAAACAAGATGAGTTTAGCTTTGTAGAAATGGCCTTAGGAGCCAAACAAAAGGTTGGAGGAAAGGTTATGGGTTGTATCCTTAACCTGGAAGATTTTGTCACCAGGGTCGACCTGTACATCACAATCTTAGGATCTTATGACATCATGATCTGTATGGACTGGTTGGAATCGCATGAGGTGATACTCAACTACAAGACAAAACGATTGAGCTTGATCAATGATGAGGGACAGAGACGTGTTATTGTAGGTCTAAACCAGGGAGTTTCCCTGAGGTTCATCTCTTCCTTGCAACTTTGGAAGAGAATGCACAAGGGGCGCAAGATTTATGCGATCCTTGGGTTAAACGAGAAGGGATTAGCGGAAGGTATAGATCACCCTCTGGTGGTGGGAGAGTTTGCAGACATATTTCCAGAGGAGTTACTTGGGATGCCTCCAGAGAGGGAATTGGAGTTTACTATAGACCTAAAACTAGAAAATGAACTTATACCTAGAATGCCTTATCGGATGTCAACCCCAAAATTACAAGAGTTGAGAATGCAACTGAAAGAATTGCTGGACCTGGGACTGATACGTCCAATTTTGTCACCATGGGGTGCGCCTGCTATTTTCATACGAAAGAAGGATGGGTCGTGGAGGCTCTGCATTTATTATAGTCAATTGAACAAGGCCACGATCAAGAATCAGTATTTGTTGCTGAGGATTGATGATCTGTTCGATCAAGTGAAGGGTGTGATGGTGTTCTCAAGGATCAAATTGCGATCAGGATACCACCAGTTATGTATTAAGGAATAAGATCACCTTTAAGACGAGGTTTGGACATTATGAGTTTACTGTTTTACCATTTGGACTGACAAACTCCCCAGGGGTATTTATGAGTTTGATGAACGGGGTGTTATGCGAGTACTTGGACAAGTTCATCCATGTATTCATTGACGATATTTTGATTTACTCTCGAATGATGGAGGATCATGACGAGCACTTTTTCTTGGTACTACAGTGTCTGTGAGAGCACAAATTGTATGGGAGGTTGTCCAAATGTTCATTTTATCAATCGAAAATTCACCACTTAGGGCATGTCATCTCCGGCAAAGGAATCTCCATGGATCCAACAAAGGTCAAGGCTATTATGGAATGGCCTGTGTCGATGAATGTCCCAGAAGTGCATAGCTTCTTGATTTTAGCAGGATACTATCGACAGTTCGTCGAGGGATTTTTGAAGATAGAAAATATGATCACGGAATTACAGAAGAAAAACAAGAAGTTTGATTGGACCAAGAAATGCACGGAAGCATTTTGGAGGCTCAAGAAGTTGTTGACAACAACACTGATACTAAAGGTCCCTAACATGGACGCAGACTTCTTGGCATGCACTGACGCATCCAAGGAATTCTTAGGTGGAGTCTTGATGGAAGATGAATGAGTGATCGCTTACATCTCGAGGAAACTGAGAAGGCATGAGGAGAACTATGCGATGCATGATTTGGATTTGTTAGCCATTGTATATGCCTTGAAGGTTTGGAGACACTACCTTGTTGGAAAAAAATTTGAACTAAATACTGACCACTGTGGACTACAACACATCTTTTCGCAAAGCGACCTGAATGCACGACAACGACGTTGGTCGGAATTTTTTAGCGAGTACGACTTCGAGATTACTTACATAAAAGGAACAGTGAACTGAGTGGCAGATGCATTGATTCAGAGACCACACATCTTTTCGATGCTTCCTCTTCAGATGAATATACATGAAAATATTCTAACTTTATAGCATGACGATGACTGGTACAAAGAGGTCAAGGGTTTTATTAGACAAAACACAATGATGGTACCAAGATTTTTAGGATTTTCGTTTGATGACGATGGTTTATTGAGGTTTAAAAATTGGATTTATGTACCACCAAACGACGAGTTGAGGATGTTGATCCTAAGCGAGGCTCATAGAGAAGTTTACATGGCTCACCCAGGAGTCATGAAGATGAGGGCAGACGTTAAATCCTTATTCTTCTGGAAGGGAATGAAGGCTGACATAGTCAACTATGTGGCCAGATGTCTAGAATGTCAACAAGTAAAGGCTAAACATAGAAACCCAACAGGATTACTACAACCACATGCTATTTCGGAATCAAAATGGGAGGTTATTTCAATGGATTTTATTGTTGGATTGTCGCTGACAACAAGGAGACATGACTCGATTTCCAGAGTAGTAGACACTCTAACGAAGAGTGCTCACTTTATTCCTGTGCATACAATGTATCAGGCACCTGACATAGCTAGATTTTTCATCTGTGAGATTGTGAGGCTACATGGCATGCCTAAGAGGATTATATCCGATCGAGGATCAGTGTTTATTGGACAATTTTGGATGAGTTTCCAAGAGGCCTTGGGAACCCAACTTAACTTCAGTACGGCGTATCATCCGGAGAGTGGTGAGAAGACCAAACGAATGAACCAGAGCTTGGAGGACATGTTGTGCATGTACGTTATGGACCAAGAAAAGCATTGGGAAGAATTCTTGCCACTAGTGGAGTTCGCTTACAATAGCAGTTACCAAAGCACCATTACGATGGAGCCTTTCAAGTTTCTTTACGGGTGACCATGTCAGACGCCTTGGAGTTGGGATCGACTTGAGGATAGGGTCCTAGTGGGACCAGAAGTGATCCAAGAAATGGAAGAGAAAATGTGAACAATAAGACAAAGGATTAAAGAAGTGCAGGATTGGCATAAGAGTTATGCCAATGCCCACCATGTCGACCGTAGTTACGAGGTCGACGATTGAGTCTTCTTGCAGGTTAAACCGCATAAGAGTTCAATCAAATTTGGAAGGTGAGCTAAAATCTCCCCTAGGTTCATGGGAACTTTCGAGATTGTGGAGAGAAAGGGGCCCATGGCCTATCGAATAGCCTTGCTTGATTCTTTGAGGCGTATGCACGATGTTTTTCATGTATCTGTTTTGAGACATTATATTAGTGATCCTACACATGTTATTGACATGAGTTCCTTGCAGGTGTCGGATGAGGGGGCGCTCACAGCTGAGCCGATCCACATCTTGTATCATCGCATTCAACATCTACGACTCAAATGGTAGAGCAGGTCAAGGTCCAGTGGGACAACTATAGTCCTCACTTGGAAACTTGGGAGGACGCATATGATATGCGCCAGTAGTTTCCATTTTTCTTTGATAGATAGACTTAGGATACTGTGATACACTTTATTTTGTCATTTTTACTGTGAAACTTCGGGATGAATTTTATACCAAGAGAGGGTGTATGTACCATCCTACTCTTGCGCACCGAGCGAACTTATTCTTTGAGGACACCTACTCGCAAGTGATTCGGATTTTATGTTATTAAAACCTTTATTTTGATTCTGAGGCGTTATGGGTTGATGACATGTTGATTTACTACATTGACATAGACAGGTGCTACTGACTTGGTTTTACTGAGTGTGTAGGATTTTGGACCTCGAGGATGTAGAGGCATCGATGGAACCCTTGGACTGTGGATCGAGTCGGGGAGTGTACCATTGGGGTTTGATTGTTTTACTATGATATTAGTGCATCTGATTAGATGATATGATATGGATATATTCTGACATGATTCATTGATGATGTAGGCTGAAGATAGCTTGACGACCAGACTCACATGTGGAGTAAAGGGGTCAGGCACACCTAACAAAGATGTTGAGGGAGAGGTGTGGAAAATATCCCTGTCACAGCCTATTAGCACTCTCGTCGTGGCTCGAACCATAGGTTAACGTTTACCTGGTTTGAGAGGACCCATGATGCCATGAGGGAAGACTGCGACAGTCGCTCACAAAGATTCTAATGGGCGTGCAATAAGGTGGGGGTCTTATTCATTAGAGGCCCTTAGTCTCCCACAAGTTCACCTGGCGGATTATTGAAGCTAGGGGTTTTTGAGGTCTACCAAGTTAGTCAAGAGGTGAGTGTCACCCTTGTAGCACGTGGTGCATCCTGAAGGGCACATTGCGTAAGAAATATGGAAAGAAGCGAGTGTCACCCTTAGAGCACATAGTGCATCTTGAAGGGCATGTCGCACAAGGGAAACAGATTAAGATGAGTGGCACCCTTGGAGCACCTAGTGCATCCTGAAGGGAACATCGCGTTGTTGATGATAAATGAATGAACCTAGATGGCCTTAGGATGAATAATGTGTTAAGAATTTTTAAAAAACAAATTCCCTAATAAAATGTTGCCCAACACGAAAATTTAAGGTCTAAGTCTAAATTATGCTAGTGGTAAAATTTTATCTATCTATTTTAAAATATATATATATATATATATATAATAATAAAAAAATAAAAACAACGTAAATAATAATTATACTCCTCATTATATCTTGTAACAATAAGGGGGTAAGCAATTTAAATAATTCATAAAAAATCTGTTAGGGTTAAAAAAAACGGTCGGGGGGGGGAGGATAATTGTTTTATCTTTTTTTATGATAATTTAAAATTATTAACTAAAAAGGGAAAAAGGGAAAAGCAGGTTGATTTCTACACCTGCCAATTTGAGTCCTAAATGAAAAGGGGTGAGAGGGAAATCTAAAATATTTAGGAAAATAGGAAAAGAGGGAAACATAAGAAGAAAAGGGGACCCCAAGGGAAAAATAAGAAAGTCAAACTTAGTAAGGTATCTACCATTAAGAACTTTCTAATTTAAAAATGAACTAGCAAATAAATAATGGGGAAAGTTATTAAAACTTGTAAGATAATTTGGGGACACCTAGGAGCGATTCTAGGAGTGAGTCTAGGTGGGTGAGGGAAATAGTGGTAATTAATTAATTAAATGAATTCATTTATGGAGGAATGAAGGGAATGGGTGACACTTGTACGAGGAGGAATTTTTAGGAATTAATTTTTAAATTTTTAATTAAATTAGATTTTAGGAAAGTAGGGGACTTCGAAACTCTATATAATGAAGGGAGAGGAAGGATGAAGGGGCTTCTTCTGTTTCCGTAACATTATGATGCATAAATCTACTTGACTGACTTAGCTTGTGGGAGTTGGGATACCCAACATGGTGAGGAGTGGTATCTCGGCCTTACAAGGCGAGCTGGGAGCTAGCTGATTCTCTGGATAGTGTGTGTGGCCCCTTTGCGGCTCGGGGGGCTAAGGGGGAGGAAGAGTACCCCTAGCATTGGTTGGGAGGTACCGGTGAAGTATCATAGGTTAGCAAGAGGGATTTGCATGGAGCGTGCGGACATCCACTCAAAGCGGGCGATCAGGCAACGATACGCTCTCTTCATTTTTGTATGGTAGATCGTTGTAGAGTTTATGCTTGGATCTGCATTTTTAATTTTGTAAGTGAACTGATTATCTAGATTGTTGACTAAAATTTTTCTTAGCCTAGCTCAATGATTGATTGACTCCCATAGCTTTCATTTCCCCGCATGTCTTGACCACCTTGTGGTGTTTGATTGTGAACTTTGTGGTTGTTTTTCCTTCATCCCTAGCTCACCAGTCCTCACCTGAGCAATCGGCCAGGATCCTGATCTATGGTCGTCGCCTCAATGTTAATAGACCTATGGATCTCAACGCCCTACATTTTTGTGCAAGGATGGTGAGCGGAGGACGAACATGTTAGCCATCTGCACTTGATGTTGTCCTTGGCTGAAGGTTCGTCTTGCTCCTTGATGTGTTTAAATAACCTTTAAATTTTGATTGATGGTGAAGTTTCTTAACTCCGCGTTTCATAATCGCCGGACAAGTTTATCTCTGTGTTTTTTATATATTGTTAGATGAATTGACGCTTCGTTGAATTACCTCCTTCGCAACTTATATCTATGTTTGTTTTAATGTTGGCCTTTTTCTCTGCGAATTTATCCCTGCACATAATCAACCAAGAATTTAGCTACGTGGAATTTGATTCATCTCTGAGTGTCTGATACTTGCTCTACGTTCTGACTCTGCATTTCAAAAATTCATCATTTCATGTATTTATCGGAAAGAAAGATTCTGATTTTAATGGCTAGCATTGGATTTCTGTGGATGGTGATTAGATAGGTATTTGACTACATTTTTCTTTACATTTGAAAGTGAGACTATGCTATCCAATGACCACGAAATTTCTTTAAGGACTGTGTTTTGAACATGCCGAATGACTATGTTTTTCTTTACAGTTTATTGACTTGTGGAATTCTCCATTGGCGAATTTATTTCATTGATTGGATAGTGATACATTGGTTTAAAATTGGATGGTGATTGTTTTTTTTTACCTAGCTCAGCAAATTTCGTTGTAATATGTACTTGCATTTTTCACCTTTAAATTATAGCGAAACTGACCTAGAATAACAATGAATTTACCCATTTAGTTTCTCGTTGGGTAACTACATTTGTTGCCATGTTATTTATTTTTACTGAAATAAGATTTGGTATTTTCCTTGAATAGCATTGAACGGTAGTTATCGGGAACGTTTAACCCATGATTTAAACTATAATGTCCAGTGATTTAGCTCTGTGTGTTCATCTTGTTTTTAATGGCAATTTTTCCCTCATAGGTCCTCATTTCGTTTTTACTTTTGAGGTGATTTTTTCCCTTGATCGAAGACTGGGTTATGCCTTAAAAACTTACTACTATTGGATTCCTGAGACTTCCCACAATTTGAAAATTAATTGATGTTGTGGTTATTCTTGTGAATGCCCACATATTGCAAATTACTTATTGCTGCATTTTTCCGGATTACCAACCACGTTTTTTCCCTTCGAAATGTTGACTGATTTGTCGATTGAATTCCCACGAATTTTACTATTTAAAACGAATGATTGAGTTGCAATAAATGACCATGAATTGGCCTTAAACTGTGACAACATTTTTCTCTTAGCTGGTGTCTGTGTTTTGTTGTCGATTGACCACGTCTTTCCATCAAAATTGGAATCTGTTGCTGGGAATGGGCACAATTTTCCACCACAGTGTACTGCTTGTTGTTGAGATGTGGTACAAATATTTAATCGCCTTGAAAATTGCCTGGTTACTGTTAAAATTATATTAATTGCCTTGATACGGTTATATCAATTGCTTTGTTACTGATATATATTAATTTCCCTATTACTATCATATTGATTGTTACTGCTACATTAATTGCCTTGTTACTATTTTACTAATTGTTATGTCAATTAAAACATTAATCGCATTGTCATTTCTATTTTACTTGTTAGGATAACAGTTATGTAAATCGCCTTGTTATTGCTAATTTAACTGTCATGTTAATTGTTATGTCAATTGCCTTGTCCTTGCTATAATAATTGTTATGTCAATTGCCTTGTCCTTGCTATAATAATTTTTATGTAATTGTTATGTTGTTGTCTTGTTAGATTGCTACAACGACGTTAATAGTTGGTAGTTTCCTTCTCAATGTTAATGACAACTAGTGTTGTTAGATCGATCATTATAACTAGTCCACATGCTGAGATTATTTTCTCATAAGTGTTTTAATGGAATCATTCTACTTTAAGATTATTAATGTTGTTATCTAAGTTAATGGCTAGCTGGATGAGGATTTTGGGCTAATATAGAATTGACCATTTAGGTTGGGTTTAAGATTAAAATTTGATTGGTGAGTAAGGATTGGATTGCATTTTTGACTCGCTGAATTGAATTATAATTGAGGATAGAGGGCATTTATAATTATGGTTTAGTATTGACTACTTGGATTTGCAGGATTAATTGTATTAACATTTATTTAATAGGCTCATTATTGACAAACGGCAACTTGACGAGCCCTGTTGGAATGGAACCCATGTTAAATTAGAATGTAATCATGGACCGATTATCCCAGGGTGATTGGTGGGGTCAGGGACGATGTCGTGTGGGCTAGTGTCATCCCTTTTCTTCATTCTTTTGTATCTCGTCGACCTTTTGTGTGGGGGTAGGTATAGTCTCCCAGTCATTATTTGGCTCCTAGTGCGTCGAAGTTTTATAGAGTCCTCAGTCTAGATATCTTATGTTTGCGCCAAGGTTATTCACGCATCTATCACCTGGGAACGACCTGATTCCTAATGCGGGGTTCACGATGCACCCTATTGGTTAGCGACGAATGATATCTTGGACATAGTCGATGCCTACCATGTGAGTTTGGTTGAGCGTCGTATGTTGACTTGGGCACAGGCGTTTGGTTAGCACACCTTGAGGTTCTAGTATTTGTTCGTCAACGTCATTGTGTCGGGAAGGGGAGGTTGTCCCTTAGCGTGTAGGAGTGTCTTGTTGCATTGGGTGGGTAGTCGCTCCTCCATGTTATTATGTGCATGTTTTTCCCAGTCACCCTTGTTCTTGTGTGTGGTTTCATAGTTTCCTGTTGCCTGGTTGTGTGCTTCTGTTTTCCATTTGTGGTGTGGTCAAACTATTTTCTTCATTCCCTTCTTGCCCCCAAAAAATAAAAATAAATAAAATTGCTTCGCTTGTATTCATAACGAAGGGATCGTTACATGGAAAGCAGGCTGAGGGATGGGAGTTGGATGGTTGAGAGACGGGGGGGTTGGTGTAAGGGTGGGACTGAGGAATACAACCTCTAGGAGCAACTTTCCTTTCTATAGCCAAAGATATCTGAAATGTTTTATCTAAAGTTGGATTTTCAAAACGCTTTACTTCTCGACAAATTTGAATTAATAATCCAACCACAAATTTTAATATGAGTACCTCTACCAGATCTGGAGCATGAAGTAAGAGGAACATCTTGCAGAAGATGTCTATGTAGCCTTTCACTCCTTGTGAAGGGAGTTGTCGAAGTTGGTGTCATTTGACCCATAAGGATTGCACATACCCAGGTGGGTAGAAGCGATTTATCAAATCTTTAGAGAGTCAAGCCCAAGTTGTGATGGGTTGTGAAGTAGAGGATTTTGGAGCATCCCCAATCTCTATCACAAATGTGGTCTTCTCTTACTCTATATCCCACCAAGTTTGTGCTAGTCCTTCTAATTGCAAGGCGACAGTCTGGAGTTTTCTTTCCTCGGTAAGGCCTAGACATGTATTGAAATAGGTGGATAGGCTACGGATCCAAGAATCCAACATTTCACCATTCATTTTCCCAGCAAACTTGTGTAGTGAGTGTCCAACCGGAATGGATCTGGATTGTTTTGTTGTTGCATTCTAAGAAGCTCATTGAGGATGAAGGCAAGATCTTGGACGGGATTTGATGTGTTGGAATCTAATTCGACTGAAAAAGGATATTTGGATGGAGGCATTGTGAGTCCAATTGAAGAGAAAAGGCACCCCTAGGTCACAATGTTGAAGAGAGGACTTTGTTTTGAGAAGAGAGGAGTCAAAACCCTGAGGCAACGGAGCTTGAACTGGTCTAGAGGGATGGATCTTTATTGCTTTAGATTTGTGGAGCTCCTCTCCATGGCAATGGAGATGTGGGTGCCCTTGGGGCTTATGAGATATGTGGATCTTCTTGCATAAAATGGAAACCCTAGAATGGGCTAACTCTGAATTATTTCATGAAAACCCCAAAAACAAATTGGCTCAATCTTCAAGATCGGAAGATTTTCCATGGATCTTGAGGCTCTGATACCAATTGATCTACCCAAGAAGCAGATTTGCAGGAGAATGTGAGCACACAAGCCATAGCTCATATTCTGACAAAAACTCTCCTCAAGGGCACAAATCTGAATAGGGGTGCACCATTAGTTTGGGTGACCAAGCAAATGGGGATCCAGACCGAGGTGACCCGATAGTGGCCAAGAGGTGTTGGCAATCTCAGAGTGACCTCTGGGGATTAGTGTGAGAAGCCCAGTGCAACCATGGAAGAGGGGGCACTCACTTCATTCCCACAAAGAAGAAACCAGCAAGAGTGCAAACTCCAGTTGGTGCGCCCTCCCTTTTTCCTTAGAAAACTCGAAGGAAATGATTTTCTCTCTAAGAGAGTGGATAGCTATTGATATAATATTTTTCTTAGAGGTGGAAGAATGGAAAATAGAGTCACTAGGAGGAAGACATGAAGGAAGGCACACTGGTTATTCTTCAGAAAACCTAAAAATGAAATTGCCATGAATGTAAAATGMAAACTCAGAAAAGAAAAYAGCCAAGACACATAGCTTCAKAAGAAAAGGTAAGAATACTTTATTTTAGTCCTGGTTCACCTTATATACCAAGGGAACCATTTATTTTACATATATTTAATTACTCATCAAAAGGTAAAGAAGTGTTGYGCCTAGGTGATTGACTTGTGCGCCCTAGGTGGGCGTTCCCCTAGGTGGCCTCCTTGGCCCATGATAACTGGTACTAAAGTTTTACTGAGTTTCTAAACCTACAAACAAATCCTTCCAAAAACTTGAAGTAATCTTAACATCCCTATGAGAAATCACCTTTTTTTGTACTCCATGTAATCTAAAAATTTCTTTTATAAAAATTCATGCAATATGAACAACCTTGTAAGTGGATTTCAGTGGTATAAAGTGACAATATTTACTTAACTTTTCATCTAATACCATAATTGAATCGTTTTGTTTATGTTTTTTTGGAAAAATTGCAATAAAATCCATTGATATGACCTCCCATTTCCATTCTGGTACAGTAAAAGGATGTAACAAACTCCCCAAATGTTGGTGTTATTCTTTTACCTATTGACATTCTAAACACTTAGACAAATAGTCAGCTATGTCCAATTTCATATTAGTCCAATAAAATTGTTTTTGTAATGATGTAATCATTTTATGATATCTAGGATGGCCTCAAGCTGACTTTTTATGAATTTCATTTAGAATCAACAGTTTTAAATCAACATAAATTGGTACATATATTCTATTTTTAAATCTCAAAATTCCTTCTTTGTCGATTTTGTAATCTTTCTTGATTTATTTCTCTTCACCTTTCAAAAAAATTTCCTTTATCTTTGTATATTCATCATCCGTTATACTTACAGACATGATTTTATCATTGAAGTCACTATCAGATTTACTAATTGTTATCTCCTATATAGCACCTGTTGTTCTACTAAAGGCATCTGCAAATTTATTTTCTTTCTCTTTTATATGTTTGATATCAAAATCAAACTTGTTTAAGAATGCAAGCAACCTTGCTTGACATGCATTCAATCCTTGTTAATTTAACAAATACTTTACACCATTGTTATGTGTTAGAATAAAAAAATTACTTCTGATTAAGTAATGACACCATATATTTAATGCATGAATCAAATATGCTAATTCTCAGTCATGTGTCACATAATTATATTCATGATCCTTTAACTTCCTTGATTCATAACAAATCACCTGTCCCTCTTGTGATAAAATTCCTCCGAACCCTTCTTTACTAGCATCAATGCAAACAGTAAAATCATTGTAAGGGTCATCGATATTAAGAATTGGTGCGGTTGTTAAGAGTTCTTTTAACTTATTAAAAATTTCTTGGAATTCATGTGATCAAATACACTTTACCCCCTTGTTATGTAAGGACGTAATAGGAAAAGAGATCCTGGAAAGTTTTCAATAAAGCGTATGTAATAACCTATTATACCCATGAAAGATCGTATTTCTACAACTTTTGTGGGATAGGCCATTCTACAATTTCCTTTATCTTATCTGGGTCTACTGCTATCCTATCTGATGAAATAACATGCCCCAAATATTGTATCTTCTTCTGGTACAAATCACACTTGTTAAATTTGGTGTGCAATTTATGTTCTCGTAACTTTTGTAACATCATCTTTAGGTGTTTCTCACATTCTTCTTCAAATTTTGAATAAATCAAAATATCATCAATAAATATCACAATATAATTGTCTATATACTTACTAAATATGTTGTTCATTAAACACATAATTTTTCTTTGTGCGTTTGTAAGTCCAAAGAGAATCACTACAAATTCATTGTATTTTTATCCTGTTCAAAAAATTGGTTTATTAATATCCTCATACTTAATTTCGATTTGATGATAACCTCATCTTAAATTCAATTTAGAGAAAAAAAATTATCCTCCCACTTGATCAAAGAGATCGTTAATTCTTGGTAGAAGATAGTTATTCTTGATCATCATTTTATTTAACTGTCCATAATCAATACATAACATGAGTTTCCCATCTTTATTTTTAACAAACAAAATCARTGCTCCCCATGGAAAAACACTCGGTATGATATATCCCTTATCTAATAATTCTTGTATTTTTATTTTCAATTTTGTTAACTCAAGAATACTCATATTTTAAGGTGCTTTTGACACTCGGGAAGATCCAGGTAATAAGTCGATAAGGAAGYCAATCTCTCTCCTTGGAGGTAACTCTAGTATTTCCTTAGCAAATACATCCTTAAACTMTTGTAAGACAACATAATATTCTAATTTTGGTTTGTTGTTATCATCTTGTATATTCATTACTTGAATGGAATATAGTTGACACCCTTTCCTTACACACTTTTTAAATGGCATAGCTGATATTTGTCTTACCTAAACTGGTTTTGTTAATCCATGAACCGTTCTGTTTATACCATTTTCATCTTTGTACACAAATGAATTCTCGTAATAGTTTAGTAGAATCTTGTGAGATTCCAACAAATATATTGCAATAATAATATCATATGATCCTAGGGGTAACACATTTAAGTTAACCTCTGTACTTTGATCACGTATTCCTATATTACACCTAGAAATATATTATGTTACTTTTCTTTTTGTATTAGTAGCTAACTTTACCAACCAGGACTTAGAGTGTTTCATTTTTTTCAACTTACATTTCTCTACTAAATATGGAGTTATGTAACTCAAACTTTTCCCTGCATTTATTAGTATGGAGATTGTTTTTTTTGTCTTGTATATTACCTTCAATTTCCACCACTGTAGATGATTAGCTTGTCTCCCTTATAGAGT
>JASDQU010025980.1:0-21644 GCA_032191745.1 Picea mariana | reverse complement strand
ACTCATATGTCTTTCAGTTTAATGTGGCCAGTGAACAAGATCCTAAATATGTAAACTTAGCTTCTCATTTGTCTGAAGAACAAAAGGCTGATTATGGTGAGTTGTTAAAAGAATTTGCTGATATCTTTGCTTGGCAACATGGTAACTTGAAAACATTTGACACTGAGATAATTCAACACAAGATTCCTTTAAACAAAGATACAAACCATTTAGGCATAAGCTTAGATCTTTCAGTCCTATGTTGCTGCCTACCATGGAAAAAGAGATCAAGAAATTATTGGATGCTAAAATTATTATACCTCTTAGATACTCAGATTGGATTGCTAACCTTGTACCTGTCAGAAAGAAAAATGGAGAGATCAGACTTTGTGTGGATTTAAGAAATTTAAACAAGTGTTCTAGGAAAGACAACTACCCGCTGCCCAAGATGGAACACATTTTACAGAAGGTGTCAGGGTCAAGTGTGATGTCCTTTATTGATGGATTCTCCGGATACAATCAGATTGTTGTCCATTCGGATGACAGAGAAAAGACTGCCTTTACCACTCCATGGGACACTTTCATGTATGAAAAGATGCCTTTTGAACTGATGAATGCTGGAGCTAGCTTCCAGAGAGTAATGGACATTGCATTCGTTGGAGAGAAAGACAAATTTGTTTTGATATATCTTGATGACATAACTATTTTTTCAAGCAGCCACGAAGATCATTTGCAACACTTGAGGAAGTCATTCCTAAAATGTAGAAGGTATGGCATTTCTCTTAATCCTAAGAAATCTAATTTTGCACTTAAAGAAGGGAAATTGCTTGGACATATTGTTTCAGCTGATGGGGTAAGGATTGACCCAAAAAGAGTAGAAGCTGTTAAAAAATTGTATCTTCCTATATCAAAAAAGGATATTCAGTCTTTCCTTGGAACTATAAACTTTATCAGGAGGTTTATAGCAAACTTTGCAGAACTTACCAAGCACATTACTTGTATGTTAAGAAAGAATTCTGAAGTAAGATGGACTGAAGAAGCTAAACACTCTTTCAATACTATTAAAGAAGCCATTATAACAACCCTTGTTTTAGTCAGTCCTAACTTTGACAATGAGTTTTATATCTTTTCATTTGCTTCAAAAGATACAATTGTAGTTGTACTATTGTAGAGAAATGTTGATGATCAGGAACAACCAGTCGCCTTCTTCAGTAAAGTATTGAGAGATGCTGAAGTAAAGTATGAACCATTGGAAAAACAAGCATATGCACTCATCAAGTCATTAAAAGCCTTCAGGATTTACATTCTTCAAGCCAAGGTAATAGCGTATGTACCTTCAAGCTCTGTTAAAGATGTGCTTATACAACCTGACATAGATGGAAAAAGGAGTAAGTGGATAGCAAAGTTAATTGAATTTGATGTTGAGATCAAGCCAGTAAAACTTGTGAAAGGTCAAGGAATTGCCAAGCTCCTTGCAGAAGAAAATTGTAAGTTGCTTGAGATGAATTTTGTGGGTATAAATGCAGAGAAAATTCAGGTTTCAGAAGACAGAGGTAGTGATAATTTGTAGGTTTCTACTCACCTAGCTGACTGTGAATGGTACAGTCACATTATTTATTTTCTGTAGAATTTAATAGTTCCTTCAGATTTGACAAAAACACAAGGGAGAGCTTTAAAGCTTAAATCCATAAATTTATGCATTAATGATAGGATATTGTTTTGGAAAAATCCAACAGGGATACTCTTGAGGTGCATAAACCAAGAGGAATCAGCTAAAATCATGACTGAATTTCATAATAGTGAGTGTGGAGGACATCATTATTGGAAGACTTCTGCTCATAAAATTCTGAGAGTTGGTTACTATTGGCCATCTTTATTTTCAGATGTGTGTAAATTTGTGAAAACATGTGACAAATGCCAAAGGTTTGCAGGTAAACAACAACTAAAATCTCTTCCCCTCAAACCTGTTGTGATCACAGGTCCTTTTCAACAATGGGGTTTGGACTTCATAGGTGAGGTTCATCCACCTTCTAGCAATCAACATAGATGGATCCTTGTTGCAACTGATTATTTTACCAAATGGATTGAGGCCATTCCTACAAGAAATGCCAATCACACTGTCATCATTAATTTTCTGCAAGAAAACATATTCTCTAGATTTGGTTGCCCTAAGAGAATAGTCACAGATAATGCTGTTGCATTTAATGATAAACACTTGGTAGAATTATGTGAAGAGATGGGAATTCAGCTAGTACATTCTACTTCTTACTATCCACAGGGAACTGGCTTAGCTGAATCATCAAATAAGAGTTTAGTCAGAATCATAAAGAAGTTGCTTGAACAAAATACCAAGAGTTTGGGATTCTAAGTTGAAATTTTCTTTGTAGGCTGACAAAGTTACAAATGAAAAGTCAATTGGCACATCCCCCTTCAAGTTAGTATATGGTACTGAAGCCATCTTTCCTGTTCAACTAGCACTGCCAGTTGCAAAATTTTTACAAGAAGCTGACTTTGAGCCAAATGATCTAACTAGGAGGATCCACAATTTGGTAGAGCTGCAACAAGACAGAGAGAAACTTCTGGAAAAAACAGAGTTACACCAAAGGAAGATGAAATAAATTTTTGACAGAAAAGTTAAGGCAAATATTTTCAAGGCAAGGGATCTGGTTCTGAAATGGGATGTAGCAAGACAGGAAAAGGGAAAACACGACAAGTTTGATGCACTCTGGATAGGTCCATTTGTCATAGCATCAACTCAGAAGAAAAATACCTTTGTCCTCCAAGATCTTGTAGGTGAAGAAGTATCAGGTGGCCCATTCAATGGGTGGTTTTTGAAACTCTACTTTTCATGAGGCTTTCCTTAAAGCCTGCTCATTTGTACATATTCCTTTCAGTTTTTGTTTTTGTTTTGTTTTGTTTTGTCAATAAATCCATGCCCAATGGAATACTGAGTAAAATCAGTTTTGAATTTAAGTTGAAAATAAGGCTACTGAGTCAAACTAGGTTCTTGGAAACCACACAGGGAGGTCTCCATCCCAGCTGGAGCCAAATATTATCTCCCAAAATGAATCAATCAATTTGCTCCATTTTGTAGGTGATAGCATGGTTATAAATAAGGTTCTATATAAATTTTAGAATTTTGAAGTGTCAAAACATAGGATTTAAGGTGTTATTCTAGAAATAAATCTATCCTCAAAAGGTATTTTCAAAAAATCAAGAAAAAGCTTTTCAACGGCTAACATCTATTTTGAAGTTGAAGTTAGCAGGTGAAAGCCTCAGGTTTCAATGACTAAAGGGTACTCCCAGCAGCAAGCGAGTTGGTGAAAGTGTTAACACGCGTTTTTTCTCCAACGACTTTAGAAACCCAAAAGGGTACGTTGGACACATGTCATACGATCATCATGGCAAGTTAATGGAAGCAAATGAGTGGTTACACCTCTTCACCACGATCTAGCAGGATATCATGATAGATTGTGATCATGTATTTCGCGTGGTAAACAGGGAAGGGTTTGAAGATGTGACAAACTCTTAATCATCATTACAACTAGAGGATAAAGTACCAAATATATGTTGACATCAAATCAAATCATCATTTCTTATTTCAAACTCATGGTGTTTAAAAATTCTATTATGGGGTTTCATATGTCAATTGATAACACAGGGTCTTTTTCACCAGCGCCAACCCTTTCTTTATTTAGAAATATTACTGTGTCAATCGTGTACAAATTAATTGGTGATTAAGTTGCAGATGGCAAGGAAGTGAGGAGGATCACTTTTGAGGAAAGAATTAGACAACTTATCTTTTTTGTAGTTTCATCCAGAAGTTCAGAAGCGTTTCTCAGATGCAGGATGTATGACCTATGTAGAAAATTTGCAGGAGGGCTATCACCAGGCGATAACAGAGACTTTTTCAAAGTCATACGATGGAAATAAAGCTACATTAGGTTCTCTGGAACTGATAGTTGATGAAGTTGCCATTGCTTTAGCAACTGGGTTACCCAGAACATGTCAAAGTTGGTTTAAAACAACAGTAACCAAGAATTTGGATTTTAGATCATACCTCAAAACAGAGTTCCAAAGTATAACCTGGAAGAAAAGTATCCCTATTTCTTACCTTGAAGATGAATGGCAAGTTCTGTTCAAAGGCATTAAGCTATATGTAACCTCAGAGGGCAGGTATGACAAGTTGATGTTATATCACTTTAGATTCCTAGATCACTTCACAAGGAAGGTCCTTCTAAATATGCCTTTCTTTCTTCATAAAATCATAACAAAGGTGTGTAATAGGATCAGATCCGAACCATTCAGCATCAATAATTCCCTTTTTCATTATGGCCTGATTAAAATGATCATCTTGGAAGAATTGAGACAAAGAAAAAGAACTTGGCAGCACTTTGTCTTTTGGGAAGGTTTTGAGACCCAAACTCAACCTATGAATGAAAAGAATAAAGCAGGCAAGAAGCAACCAACTCCTCAGAGTAGCTCAAAGAGAAGGAGAGCTCTCCCAAAGTCACCAGAAGAGAAAAAATCTAGCGCAAATCCCAAGAAAGCTAAAAAGAAACTAGATTTCAAAACAAACCCAGAGCAATCCACAATAAAGAAGGCAAATGTTCTAAATCTGCCATACATTGATCCAGACACAGAACCATAAAAAGATGATGAAATTCCAGACATCAATAGTCCAGAGCACTCCATGGAACCTGCACAGGATTTTGAATTTTTTACTTCCAAATATGAAGGTGAAACCTCAAGAAATAAGAAATCAAAGAAATCACAGAAGATTAAGAAGCTAAAAGAGATAATAGCACAGTAGGAGATTCTAGAAAGGGTGATAAAGGAAAGATATAAAACTTTATTAGAGAATTTTGCAAAGACCAATGCATCTTTTGAGAAGCTGGCACTTGAAAGCATAAAGGATAAGAAGAAGAAGAAAAAGATCACAAAGGACTATAACAACTTATGGTGGTTAGCTAAGCGTCTGAAGAGGAAAATCAAAAAGTTGAAAGCAAGAATTACCACACATCCAGATTTACAGGTGCTGGCACAGGTCTCTGTAAATTTGTAGGGAGATTAATCAAGACTAATACAAACAATGATTTTTTTATTTTGAACACGAAGGGTTTTCCTTTTGATCAAAACAAAATTTTCACCAGCACAAGAGGCACAGTTATAACCAATTAGTTGTTGAAAAGCAGAGATTTCATCGACTAACTAGCAAATTCTAAGGCGAAATAGCTGGTGAAACCGTAGAAAAAGAATTTTGAAGATTTGAGCTCGAACAAAGCGATTTTTGGGTGATTTAAAAGATAAGAGTGCATCAAAAAGATTAATCACCAAATCATGAAATATTCAGTTTCAAAGATTCGTGGAGATATAGGAGGTGAATGCTTAAATGTTCAACTAAAACTTTGTTCACAACTGTTTAAAGTTTTCAGTTTTGAAGACATGCGTCAACACATTAGAGAGACATCAGAGACACATTAGGGGCACGTCATGATAAAGACCAGATGTCAAAGACCTTTTGAAGACAGTTCGATTCATATAAAGTAGATTTTCAATTACCTGATTGTAATTAGTTTGCACTCTGTTTTCTATATTTAGAAATCTAGATCCATTTTTCAGGGATCTGAGATCTATTGTAAAGGTTATAAATACTTATCATTTTGATAAAGTAAAGGTTCGATTTTGGATACAGAAGATAATATATTGTAAACAAACTTTTCCATATGATAATACAAATCACAGTTTTCTCTCTCTATCAATGTCAGATTCTCATCTTTCCTTCTGTACTCTTATTCAAGTTGTTTTAGCTGCATAATGTCTGCCATCTCATTGGTTAGCTCATAACTTGATTAATAGTTGCTTATCATTGTTTATTAAACCCTACATTTGTATTTGGTTTATAAACATTGTTTTCTCACCCACTTAAAAGCTATCATCTGATTATTGATCCTTGAGAGCACTGGTTCATTTGATTCTCATTTTGACTGTCTGAATACCATAATGTAATTGAGTTATCCCATTGATCCACACATACAAAAACAAGTTTACTTTAAGTTCCCAAGAATCTTTGACTTACAACCACAAAGATTTTCTTGGAGTGATAACAGGTCCATTGGGAGGAGGGTGGGGATTTGAATTATCTGGATGTTCATAAACTTCAAAATCAATTATAGGATTTTCCTCCTGATCAATTACTGACTCATATATAGGCTCTTCTGGAACTTTCAGATGGATTTCCTTTTTATGTTTCTTGTGAGACTTTGACTCTATAGGATCTAAATATCCAACATAATTAACTGCTTCTCCAATGTTGGCTTCCATGGCTTTTAACTGATTTGCATGGATGAATTCCATTTCCTTAATGACTTCTGTCAATACGCTAATGGGAGTTGTTAAAGCATCTTTGTTATCTGAACTGGCTGTCTTAATATCCAGATGTTCCTTATCTCTCCATTTTTCCAAAAGGCCTCGATCGACTCTTTGCAAGTTTTAATTTGGTTATCTTTGAGTTCCACGAATCAATCAAGATCATCATCCTCAAAATACAAGATAGATTACATCATTCTTACATATTCATGCGTGTTGTAACACCATCTATGAATGTAATGGGAAAAATTTGTAACATGACGTCTAGCCAACAAGATTATTACTTTGAAAAGAAGGCAATTTTTGTAAATCTTTTTCTGGAATCACATGTGGATAACCACTTATTGCAGAAAAATCAATAGGTTATATAAATCATCCATTTCTAAACTAGAAAAATTTAAAAAAACAAAAAATAGTATATCAGAAATGGACTTGGATCCAAGATCATTAAGGATCCTACGAGAAACAAGTTTGTTTAACCTCCTCCTATAAACCTTTTCAGGTTCAAGGATGAAGCTAATCAAACTTGTGAGTTCCTTCTTGCAGGATACTTTGTCAAATTATTTTGAAATGGAGTCGCTAGATGATCGAGTCTATTTCTAATAAACAATAAGGATCAAATAAATCAAAAGCAAAAATTCATATTCCGAGAATATAAATATTTATCCCCAGCTATGGTGCCAAAGAGTGTTGCCACATAATACACACCTCGGGTCACGTGGAAGAAATATTCAATCCACTGGGTGTGTCCTTGGGGGAAAGTCTCGATTTGAGATATTGTCACTCAACACTCAACTCCTTCGTCTAGGCCAACTCCTAGCGAAGCCAAGGGGGGTGGTCCCTAAAAAAGAATCTATGGCTCGATTTAAACTAAGCACAATTATTATTCTAGGAGTTAAATGAAATACACAAGATAGGTACAACTATTCTAACAACATATATAACACATAAAGAAGATTGCTTCTGCTATGAATATTAGGCAACTCAAATACTTCAAGACGAATGATATCAAATGTAAATAAGAAATTGAAAGTACTTGAAATTAAATGCTGATAAGAAAAAAGGAAATAACTTAGACGAGTGCCAATAATGCAAAGATGCTTGCTGAAAGATAGTGTTGCAAGTGCTCTTGGTTGATTTTATTATTAAAGGTTATTGCTTGAATTAGTGGGTTTATTCAAGTGAAGTGGCTTGATAAGTTGCAAGACCACTTTGCAAAAAAGTAAATGTGATGCAGAAAGTAAATCTATTCTAATGTTTGGACCCTTAGAAATTATCCCTCAAGTGGGTACAATGAACAATGCTAGAGGTCCAACAAGGAGAGAACAAATCTCATTAGAGAGTATCCCCCTGACTTCACACACAAGCTCAATGTAGGACCCAAAGAGAGCAATAATAGCTAATGGATTCCCCTATTAAACTACTTCACATTGACCAATTCCCGTTCTGTATGGANTTTTCCAAATTTGAAATTGCAGAAATAAAATATAAAATAAACTAATCTAGAAAATGAAATCTAGCTAGTGTTTTGCAGTGTTGTGGGTTTATTTTAGATTGATTTTAACTTTGTAGAAATAAAATAAACAAGAAATAACAAGTACACCACAAAAAGAGACAGTTCCCCCATCCCATGGGGGATTGCAGGCAAAGTGGGTTATCCCACTTCTTTCTTTTACTTGTTACAATGATTTTGGAAGAATGTTTATGGTCCTTTATACTTGAGACCAATGTTGTAAATTTCATCTCACGGAAAGTATTAGAGAGGGTCTAGAATGTAATTTCTCGTTGACATCGGCAAAAAATATCGAAATATCTCGAAAAATGTCGCAAGACCTCAAAAAAATACAGAAATACTCATTTTTTTTCAAAATTTTAAACATCTAAAGCAACAACAACATCAAATAGACACATTGCTACATAAATATGAAAATATAACTAAAAACAAGATGCATAAGATGTCAAGTGGTCACATATAGTTACTAAGCTGAAAATTTTGAAACATGTTCTTGACAAGATGATACAAAATCACATCAATGATCAAAATAAGTGTATCTTATGAAATGAAGCATCATGAGGCATCTAGATACTAAATAGTACATAATAAAATGAAAATGATAGATCATCATCATAGGAATCCAAATCATCGTTGATTCCCTCTAACCCTTTTACTAGTAAAGGGCACCCATCTTCCTCTAGAAGCAGTAGGTGGTCATGGAGGTACTCAAGATGAGCTTGGAGTGGAAGCTCCAACTGATTCAGATGCTCCAACTGAGGTGGGTGGTGATGGGGATGAGATCCCAATGACCCTAAGTCCAACTGTAGGTCTGACTCTCCGTGGAGGTGGTGGCAACATTGACTGCACTGGAAGATCAATCTCCTCAATATCCATATCAACTGGAAGTGGAACATCCTCCTCCTCCTCCCTCTCCTCCACTGCCTCCTCCTCCCCCATATCATCTGCATTCTCCTCCTCCTCCATCTCAGGCTCTTCAATCTCCACTCTCCACTGACTAATGGTGTCAATGTCATCCAATGAAATGGTCTCTATGTCAGGTTCTTTGTCAAGTTGCTTCTCCCACAACCTTAGATTGTAGTAGACATATACCAAGTCATTAAGGCACTGGGTACCTAACCTGTATGAACATTGAGGGCCATAGTTAGTGATGGAAAATTGTAGTAAATTAAAATTAAAAATTAAAAAAATATAAACAATTTAAATTTTGATTGTTGCATTTTTGAACATTTCTAACCTGTTGCGCTTCTTGGAGTGTATCTTTTCAAAGACACTCCAATTGTGCTCACATTATGAAGAACTGCAAGTTTGACTAAACACTTGAACTACAAGTTTATGCAACTCTGGGATCTTTCCACCAGACATATAAGATGAATAAAATGAAAGGAAGACAACAAATTATATTTCCATCAAGTAATAAATGTCAAATATAATATATAGAAAGGAATAAACAAAATTTGAAATTGAATGATGAATCTTACTTGGCATCCTTGTGGTCCTGTTGTCGTCCTAATACACACACGGGGTAACATGGAAGAGACCTTCAATCCACTTGGTGTGTCCTTGGGGGCAAGTTTCGAGTCAAGGTGTTGTCACCTGATCCTCAACTCCTCCATCTAGGCCAACTCCTAGCGAAGCAAAGGGGGGTAGTCCCTATAAAAATAAATCTAAGGCTTTTCTAAACTAAGAAAGAAAAAAACACTTAATCCAGGAGTTTATTGCTTGAAACAAAACTAGATCATTTAATACTTAGCATTTATCATCATCATAAAACACTTTGCTCATAAGACATTCATAAATCAAAGGATACAATATCTGCAAGACTTAAGAGCATAAAATAAAGTTATACAAGATGCATAAGTGTAACTGCTCACATAAGATAAATAATTGTACTTTTTAACCAGTGCCTTAAAAGGAATCGTGGGGAGTGTAGATCGAAGATTTTATTAAGGTAAATTTTGTGTTTAGATAGTGAAGAGTGTTTGGCCCCTTTGCAGGCTAGCTCTTTGCTTGGACTTGCTAAGAGTTTACCGAAACCCAATGATCTCACCAGTAAACTCACCAAAAGTGATGAATGTACAACACGGTAAACCATCTTACTTTGCAGGTCACTTTTAGGTGTTTTCCTCCCAATGAACTAACAACTTCATAGATTGTCCTATTTAGCTAGCAAGGTTCAATTACTTGAATAAAAGCTTGAAAAAAGATAAATCACACCCTGCTTTGTAACTGGAGTACTTGCACAAACACTTGAAAATAGAGAGATGGATTTGCAGCAATTAAGTTTAAGTATCCTGCTTTGTATTTGAGAAAAAGATTTACAAGATACTTTTAGAAATTTAAACACTGTTGCAAAGAAAGAAACCCAAAGCAGAAGATTAACTAAACATGCATGATAAATTTTAAGACTTAGTTGACATGCATGAAAAATTAGAGTGTTGTAGTGTGTTCGATGTACTTGAATTGTGTGTTTGATTACTATATTTTAAGCATGCATCAATCACAAAAAAGAAACCAAACCCACAACACAAATCCCCCTAACGGGGATGAAGAAACTGGGCATAAAGGGCCCGCTTTTATTGCATTATTACAACAGAGAACCAATATTCTCTTTTAAGCTTTTAGTTTCTTTAGAAAGAAAGGGATTCTTATAATTGGATTGTTTAGAGGAATACAAGAAAGAGATAGAAAAAAGGAAAACTTTGATGGACGAAGTTAAAACCCCCAGGGTCCCCTGGGAGCCTTGATTTTGCCCAAAACTGGCATAATATCCTCTTGAACCTGTATTTGCTGCAAGAAAACAACAAGTAAACAAAGTTAGAAAATGATGAGAAAAGATTTTAAACAAATGAAATTTTTATCAAAAATTTTGGAAAATTTTCTAAGGCAAAATGCAATTTTTTTAGGCCTTTTGGGCAGTTTGCATGGACCTAACTTAGGCTCCTTTGAATGATTCCGTTTGTTGTTTTAAAAAAACAAACATAATGCAACCAATTAGCTTGATAAGAAGTTTAAAACTCTGTTACAAAAATCGGCGATAAATCGCCAAAATCGCCAAAAATCACGATTTTTTGTCCAAACCGATTTTTTCTCAAAAAATCGCTGAAAAAATCGGGCGATTTTTTGGGAAAGAATTGCCAAAAAAGCACGGGTCGATGGAAAAAATCGCCTGTGTAAAAAAAATTAAAAAATCCGCGCGTTTAAGGGTCCGTGAGGGTTTTATTTTATTTTATTTGTGCATTTAGCCAAGGAGGAGAGCCAAGCCATTCAACCAGCCAAGGAAGAGTTTGCCATTGGGATTTTGTGGATTCAAGGGTCAGATTTGTGGATTTGGCATTGGAATTTTTAGTCCATTTGACAGTTTTTGCATTTGGACGTAAGTAAAAAAATTTGCCCATTATTTCTCATTTTTTCACCATAGATTTTCATAGGTTTTCAGTGGCAATGAGTTTTACATCTTCAAAATAGATACTTGATGGATCAAAAACCATTTTTTTTCCATTTTTATGTGATTTTCTTTCTTGCCATGTATGCCCAAAAACGTTTTTGGGATTTTCTTTCCCTAGGTCGATGTAAATTAGTTTAAAATTTTTTGTGTCGATTTCATGTTCAAAACCAAGTTTGAATGCTAGATACATAATTGATTTATCTTTGATTTTTAAATTTTCATTTTTTCATCAATAACACATGCTAAAAAACGATTTTTTTTTGCCCTAGGTTCATAATTTTCCATATTAAAGATGCCAAATCCATTGGATCCATTCTGGGAGTATGGTGAGCCTGATCCTCCAGGGAATCGACAACATCTCTCATGCAAGCTATGTGGGAAAGAAATGTACGGTGGGGTGTACCAGATAAAATACCACCTTGCGAAAATTCTAGGGAATGAGGTGGATATTTGTTCCAAGTCAAGCGAAGAACTTACTGCGAAGGCCACAAAAGAAATTGAAGATTATTCAGAAAACAAAAAGTACACATAAGCAAAGAAAAAATAAATCACTTCAAGATTCAAGTCAAGGGCAAGCACACACACTCATGGGGAAATTGGAGTGGAGTCTAGTGAGATCCACTCCTCACAGTCTGCAATGCCTATCAAGTCCATGTTGAAAAAAAAGAGAAAGAAGAAGTAGACAAACTTGTGGGTAGATGCCTTCTATGGAGTGATATTCCATTCAATTTTTCCAGGAACCCATTCTATGTGTCCATGTTTGAGGCTGCTAGTATTGTTGGTCTAGGGTATAAGCCCCCCACTTATGAGAAGTTGAGAGGGCCCATCCTTCAAAATGAAAAGACCGATTGCACTCAGAGGTTGCAGGAGCTTCGAGATTCATGGTTGTTCATAGGATGCACGGTGATGTCAGATGGTTGGACTGATGGGAAGGGTAGGACACTTCTCAATTTCTTGGTTCATTGTCCCATGGGGACAATGTTTTTGAAATCTATGGATGCATCTTCACATGTCAAGGATGCAACATTACTTTGTGACTTGTTGGATGAGTTCATCCAAGAGGAAGGTCCGCAGTATGTTGTCCAAGTCATAATGGAAAATGCTGCAAATTATGTGGCTGCTGGTAGGATGTTTATGTCGAGGTATCCTACACTGTTTTGGAGTCCTTGTGCTTCTCATTGCCTTGACTTTATGTTAGAGGATATGGGAAAACGTGATTGGATCAAGGAGGCCATTGATTCAGCGAGGAGCATCACAAAATTCATATACAATCATGCTTTTGTACTTATCTTAATGAGACAATTTACAGGTGACAATGAGTTGGTGCGTCTTGCTATCACACGCTTTTCCACTAGTTTTATTTCTCTTCAGTGTCTTTTGAATTCTAGGTGGGAATTGCAGACAATGTTCCTTTCACCTGAGTGGCGTGATTTATCATTTAGCAGTAAACCAGAGGGGCAAGCCATTATGAGGCTAGTTTCATACCAGGAGAGATTTTGGGATGCGGTGAATGAGGTGTGCACCATCAATGAACCTTTAGTAAAGGTTCTTCGCTTAGTTGACGGGGACAAGCCCGCAATGGGCTACCTATATGCGGCCATGGATAGGGCCAAAGAGTCCATTGGTGCTTATTATGTGGACAAGGGGGATCAAGGGCATGATAGAAAAGAAATGATATGGATGGTGATTGATGACCAATGGAACAACACACTCCATCACCCCATTCATGCTACAGGGTTATACCTCAACCCTGCATTCTCTTACAGCTATGGCTTCATGTTTGATTCAAAGGTTATGTCTGTCTTCTTTGAGTGTGTCCAGAGGATGGTGCCAAGTGCAATTGACCGATTAGAGCTTTCCCAAGAGTTGGAACTCTATAAGAGGTCCATTGGCTTATTTGGGTTTGAGATGGCCATAAATGACAGGAATAACATAATGCCAAGTAAGTTTCACCTTGTTTTAACTTTTAACTTTTAAGTTTCAAAAATCATTTTTCAAATTTCAATTTGTCTTCTCTTATGTTTCAAATTTCTCTAATTCGTTGTAGATACTTGGTGGGAAAACTATGGCGCAAAGGTACATATTCTACAGAAGATGGCAATTCAGGTGCTTAGCCAGACATGTAGCTCTTCTGGTTGTGAGCACAACTAGAGTGTATTTGAAAAAATACACACCAAAAAGCGCAATAGGTTAGAGAATTTCAAATAAAATTTCAAATCCATTATAAAATTATAAATTATTAACTTGTCATTTAAATTTTATGCTCCTTTACATTCTAATAAATTAATTTATGATCCTCTTACAGGTTGGATACCTCACACCTTAATGATTTGGTCTATGTCTACTACAATATCAGGTTGTGGGTGAAGAAGCTTGAGATAAAAATTGATGTGAATGCCATTTCATTGGATGGGATTGACACCACTGTTGCATGGAGGGTGGAGGTTGAGGAACCTGTTATTGAGACCGCCCTTGATTGGCTAGAGGATAATGGTGATGATCATGGTATCTCTGAGGACTTGGATCATGATGTTCCAGAGGATATTTAGTTTCAAGTAGAGTCTGCAAGTGTGCCACCAGCAGATCCACAGTCACAGTCAGAGGGAGATAGGCCCAGTGGGAGCAGTAGCAGTCTACATACTCTACCAATACCTTCTTCTAGGGGACATCTGTCTTGAGGGTCTTCTAGTTCTTCTAGAGGACCTTTGACTCCAGTACGAGGCGCACATGCCTCAAGGGAACCTACTCCTAGTGCTAGAGGAAAAGCACTTTCTACAACGATTACCTTTGCCCATAAAAGGGTTAGAGGGAATCGATAGTTTATTTACTTGATTTCATTGTAGATGACTCATGAGTCATGATGACGATCATGAGATACATTTATTATATTTTTTGATGACTCAGGAATTAGGACATGATTCATTTTTTAGGTGTGATGTATCAATAAACATCTTATATATATTATATATCAGTTTTCTTTCCATATTCATGTGGCAATCTGTCTATTTGATGCTATTGTTGCTTTAAATGTTTCAAAAATTTAAAAAAAAAAGAATATTTTTATATTTTTTTAAGTTTGTCGATTTATTGCCGATGTTTTGGCAATTTTTACGAAACAATGTTTTCTGGACCCCGACGATTTTTTCCACGAAACGATTTTTGTAACACTGATTTAAAACCAAGAAAAAACTTTGATCTAAGTTCTAGGTGAAAAGACCAAACAATTTGCTTAAAACTTGCCTAGATCTATCCTTTGAAATTGATAAATTATAGCTTAGATCTAGAAAACAATGCATGCAGACTCTAGATGTTTAAAATTGAAATTTAGAGTTATTCCATGTAGCATGCAATTAAAGAAAAAGATGGGGAAAGGAAGTTTATCGATTTTTCCAGAGTTTTCGCTTGAGCCTGAACTTTTGGGCTATGGGGTTCTCTTGATGTGAAGAAGAGGGAGCTTGATCTTTGAATTTATTGGACGATGACGGTTGAAACAAACACCTATCCATCCTCCAAGATTGAGGAACCTGAACTATACACTTCAATCCTGCAACAAAATTGTTAAAGGTCTTCCCTACACAACACAACTCACACACGCATGTTAATTTAACCAAAAATAAAGCATGCAGTGTAATAGTCTATGAAATAAATAAGCACTAAGATAAATCAAGCTAGATTAATCTTACCCTACTATATGATAGCATACCTTCAAGGCTTTACCAATTAATCACAAAATTGAAATGTAAGATACATATTACCTCATGAAGAAAATTACATTTAGATCAAAGCATCCAGACATTTGAGTCCACACCAAAATAGCTCCAAAGTCTTTATTATTCCAGAATGATTACAACAATATTACAAGTGCTTGCCCAAGACCAAACTAGTTTGGGAGAGGTCGAACCTTGCTTATATAGCAAATGGGGGTGATAACTCCTATGAGGGATGTGCTAGGGTTAGTTTTAGGGTTTAGGAATTGCATGGGTGATGAGGAGTTGCGCATGAGTGGAAGAGTAGATGCACAATAGATGAGGGTAGTGGATGTGGAGTGGTGTGGAGGTATGTGGAGTGGAAGAGTAGTGGATAGGGAGTGAAGTGAGGTGAGAGTGGGAGTGAAAGGGTAGTTAGGGAATGCGTGGGTCTTTGGGATGTGCGCCCTTCCTTTAGAACGCGCCACATAGGAGAGTGGGGTCGAGTTCCCTCATTGGGATCTCCCCCAAGTCCACATCACCTAAAGAAGTCGACCTCACCCTTACTTAACTCAATTTAGGCCTCCATTCAACTAGGGACATGAAAAAACATGTTTTTGACATGTTCCCTAGTTCTCCTAAATTTTAGGAAATTAATTTAATTACCCCTTTTCCGTAATTTTCGAGTAATTTTGATTTTTTAGTGATAATAATCATTTTTTTGTCTCGAAAGATGGGAAATAGGGGTTTACATGATACTCTGGACTAGAAAACGACTGTAAATATGGCATCTAACAATGTTCGATGCCATATTTTTTACATTAATTGACTTAGAATTAATAAATTCCATTTTTGCAGGAATTTAATTAATTCACTGAAAACTTAAAAAAAACCTATCAAACCTAGCCGTAATTTCCAAACGACTCAATCAACATGTCCTAGTATGAGCTCATATACATTTAGACACTATACATTGGATTTTCCATGCCAAGACTTGATCGCTAGTACATACTTCGGCTCTAGAGATAGTCTTCTGAGTGAAAAAACTTAGAAATTGTTTAATCGCTCACTAAGGAAAGCAGAAAAAAAAATAACAAGTAGAAAAAAACACTCCAAAGTATGTGCTCACTCCTGGTCTTAGGTGGCCAATAGCCTTTTACAATATCTCATACTTAGGACATTTATTACAATGGTGGAAATGCGGAAAAAAGGGGTCTTTTACAAGACCGACTGAACTCTGAACTCCGCAAACATGAGCATTGATTGCTCATTCTCTGGCAGCTCTTCAGGAAATCCAACTTGTGCAAACTAGTGGATAACATTGGCTCAATGTGGGGATGTGTGGTTGATCTATAAATCTGTAGGAGACCATGTGAGAATCCAAACCTATGCTTCCTGCATCATGGACGCATGTCAGCAATCATATCCATATAAAACCAAAATTAAACACAATTTGCAAATGATAAAGTACAAATACATATCATACAACAAAGCATATATACATGTGCATATAATAAAATGAAAGTGTTAGTATACATGTGCATATAATACAACAAATAAATGATATACATAAAAGACAAAGCATAATGTACAAAGATAAGGGTTAGAGAGTATGATACAGTAAATGCCCCCATGGGCATCGGATGACCTCTGTGAAGAACAACTTGAGAAGTTGGTTGTTGATTGGAAGGGCCAAATTCTCACCATCCAACCTGTTTAAGTAATACAAATTCCTGCCAGCTAAACTCTGTATAAAATATGGACCTGTCCATAAGCTATCAAACTTCACATGGTTCCCTAGCCTTTCCCTTCTTTTGTCCCAAAGAAGGACCGTGTCCCCTTCCTGAAAGATTCTCTTCCATGAAGACTTATAAAAGTCTTCTTTATCTTGCTCTGACTCTTTATGCTCTGATCCAATGCCTTCCATCTATTTTCATCTAACTCTATCAAATGATTAATCCTGTTCTATTGGAAATTCTCATCTAGACCATACTTTTGAACAAACTGATACACTGGAAGCTTAAGGTGGACTGGCAAGGTAGCATCAAGACCGTAGACAAGATCGAAGGGGATTTTACCGGCGAAACTCTTTTTAGTTATTCTGTCCACCCATAATGAAAACTTTATTTTGTTGTCCCATGACCTCTTATTATCCCCTATCGTTTTCTTGAGAATATTCATCAAGTTCTTATAGCTGGATTCAACAAGACCATTACCTTGGGGATAATAGTTTGAAGAGTGGGATAAAACAATGCCATACTTAAAACAGAAAGCAAATAAATATGTAGAACTGAAGGCCTTGGAATTATCAGTGGTAATTTTGGCGGGCACACTGAACCGAGTGATTATCCTATCTTTAAGGAAATCCATGACCACTTTGTCGGTTGCATGCTTAGTGGGTATTGCTTGTACCCACTTAGTGAAATAGTCAGTGGTTGTAATTATCCAAGTAAAACCATTACTTGAATTGTCTTTGAACTGACCTGTAAAATCAATCCCCCACTGCTGAAAAGGAGCTTCGACAACCACAGGCTGAAAAGGCAAGGTTGTTAGCTTTTGCTTCCTTGAAAATAGCTGACACTGCTGACAACCCCTGACCATTTTGTGTACATCTGAGAAAATGGTCGACCAATAATAACCTTCTCTTAGGATTTTGTGGGAGGTAGTTTTAGCCACATAATGTCCACCACAAAATATTGAATGGAAGTCAACCAAGAGTTTCTTAGACTCTAGCTCATCAACACACATGAGTATCACTCCATCGAGATTCTTCCACCCCAAGCCGTCTTGAATGATACAATAATTTGTTGCTTTCAACCTTAAAGCCCTCCTCTTGTGACCAATCAAATGACTTGGGCAAGTAAGGTTTGAGAAAAAGTAGATGATATCTGCATACCATTGGTGTTGTTCTAACTTTTGAAGCTCTGATGACAAGGTTGGCATAGTTTGATTATTTTGGCATACTAAGTCCAACACTTGTTCATTTCCTTTGGTGAGCATTTGAGCTAAACCCTGACCTTTGATAAACTTTGTGGGTTTGATTTTTAATTCATACTCTTGAATTTTAGAAACCCACTTTCCTCTATCTCCCAAACAATCCTGTTGTCCAAGGATGTCCTTTACTGCTCCGTGAGGAACAGACCCCACAATATTTGAATAGCCAATCTAGACTCAGAAATGTTTGAGAGATTTGACTAAGGAACATGCTTGATTTTCCATGCTCGTATGGTTAAGTTCTGAATTCTGCAATGCTTTACTCATAAACGCAATGGGTTGCTCCTGACCCTCATTATTCTTTTGGAGAAAAAACCTTGCAATAGTATCCTCAGAAGCAAAGGAAAAGATTTGAAAATCTTTTGAATAGTCAGGACTAATTAGCACTGGTTATTTTCCAATTGTGTCCTTAATAGTTTTAAAAGAAATATTTCCTTCTTCTGACCACTCATACTTAGCATCTTTCTTTAGCAGTTTAATGAATGGTTTCATTAACTCAACTAAGTTAGGAATAAACCATCTGACAAAGTTTATTTGTCCAAGAAAGGATTGAAGGGCTTTCTTGGTTGGGGGTAAAGGGACCTTTTGTATGGCTTCGACCCTTTCGAGATCCATTTTTACCCTGTCTTCTGCTATGATGTGACCTAGCATCTTACCTTCATCAACACCCAAGATGGACTTAGGTGGGTTCAAGGAGATACCATATTTTCGGCATCTTTCAAAAACCTGCCTAAAATGACTTATGTGCTCTGATGTTTTCTTGGAAAATACTGTTAGGACATCCTGGTAAATTTCTATGATTTTGCCCATTAGTTCATGAAAGGAAAACTCCATGGCTCTTTGAAAAGTGGCACCTGTGTTAAGTAAGCCAAAAGGCATCCTTAGATACTCAAAAGTGCCCCATGGAGTGGTGAATGTAGTCTTGTTATGATCTTCCTTCCTCACCAAAACTTGTTATAGCCTGAGAAGCCATCCAACATGGACATAATTTTAGAGCCAGTTACCCTTTGAAGTAGGGTCTCCATGTTGGGTAGGGGATAATTGTCTTTAATACAAGCAGGATTTAGGTTTCTAAAGTCAATACATAATATTATCCCCCCATTCTTTTTCCTTACAACAACTAAATTGGAGCACCAAGATGAGTGTCTGGTTGGAGCAATGATTCCAACATCCAACATATTTTTTAAGTCGGCTTGAACTAGAGGTGCCAACTTAGGATTTATTCACCTAAGTTTTTGTCGGAACGGTCTTGTGTCATCTTTGAGAGGGATAGTGTGTTGAAACACATCTTCTTTGTATGCTTTGAGTTCATCATAGGTGAAGGCAAACACATCCCTATACTCTCGGACTAGACTGATTAATTCGTTTCTTTCCTTTTCTGTGGTTCCTTTTCCAATTTTTATCATTCTTGGGACTTCTTTTGTCCCAATGTTTATTTCAATATATTTGTCAGGATTTATTGTTTCCTTTTTGTTTTTGTACATGTCATGCCNCTGGGGACTGGATTTTTGATGGGATTTTCCTCTTCAACATATTCCTTGCCTTCCTCTTTGTCGCTGACATTAAAATTTGAGAATCCTTCTATGTTATGGATGAACCTTATAATTTGTTCATCATCTTTGAAAACCTGCCAATGGTCAACATTATCTGGGACAGATGGCCTAAATATTATCTCCAACTTGCCTTCACCTTTCATTAAATCTTCTAAGGGCTGGAGGGTAGAAGTTGTTACAACTAGACTATCAACCAAGCTGTTTTGATCTCTTGGGATAGTAATAAGGTCTATGGCATCAAATAATTCCATGGTATCCCATATAAAATTTCTGTATCTTCTAAGCCTCTCACTTTTGTATGCATACTTGTTCTTAACTTGGAGAATCACTAAGTCTGAGTCACCCTTTATGTTGAGAATTTTGATACCCATGTCCTTAGCGATTTCTAATCCTAGCAAAAGTGCCTCTTATTCTACCACATTATTAGTTGCATCAAACTCAAGTTTGAATGCAAAATTGTAAGTCTTTTCTGTTGGAGATTTTAACACAATGCATGCCCCTTTGCCTGATCTAGAGTGGGCTCTGTCAAAATGCATTTTCCATGCTTTATTGCTAACTTTTTCATCTTTAAACTTATATCGAATTGGAGCTAAGAAGTTAGAACAAAAAGAGAAGTCCCCCGTGTCAGACACTTGGCAAAGAAACTCATTAAACTGCTCTTTAGGGTCTTCTATGTGATATTTCCTTTCGGTTTCCCTAAGGAGTTTGAAATTTTCAGTTGAAGGAGGAGGGTATGGAATAGTAGCAAATTCCAAATCCATATTCAAAAAACCACCCATATGAGCTCCCCATTTCCTAGATAAGAGAATTCCCCATGCATCTGACACATCTATAACAAGGACGCCCATTTTGAAAGTAACGCTAGGATGGAAGGCTAGCTTAACTGGGAGATCTATAATTATTCTGTGTGTTTCTATTTCTCTTGAGTCCATGTCACACACATTCTGATAAGGCCTTGTGATTTTGAGACCCAACCTTTGCATAATCTGTTTTTGTGATAATGTTTGATGCAACACTTGAATCATACATGCAGTTGTGTAGCCACTGATCATTTATTTCAAAAGAGACAAAGAAAGGAGGATTTTCTTCCTTAGTTCTATCCCTACTAGTTAAGACCACTGGAGGATCTTCATGCTGTTCCATAACCCTTTCTTGTTCCTTTGGAGAAAATTTATTGCTTGGAACAACTTTATTACTTGAAATAACTTTATTGCTTGGAGGATCTATAGCTTGCCTGAGATTTTGTTTCTGTGAAGGAATTTTAAGGAGATCTGACACTGAAACCAATACCTTTGCATTTTCTATCCAACTACCTAGATCAAAATTTAGATTTGTTATTGGAGTTTGTCTAGGAGAAGTTACATTCAGAAAGTTTGTTTGAGAGTTGCTAGTTCCTTCTTTTCCTTTCCTCTGGTAGACAATTCCTCTGTGCCTTGCCATTTCTAAGATCTGCTCATTTGTAGGTTTGTGACCATATAACTTAGTCACATTATCATATTCCTCAACCACTTTGTTTGATTGCTCACTCCTCTCTTGCACTTGAAGCCAATAATCCATAGATAGAGGATGAGATTCACCAAAAGTAATGATGTGGTTGGTATTTCTGGGCTGATCTACATAGTTGCTTGTTTGAGGAAGGCCTTGTTCATTAATCTGACAAAATATTGAACAAGTAGACTCCTCTTGAAAGTCTTCACATGTTCTGCAGAAAGGTGGAGCTTCTTCATGAACCATATTATTGGACTCTAATTGATTGGGTGGCCTTTGGTCTTAAGGGAGACCTTTTCTCTTCCACCTATAATTATTTGTCCTAGTTTAAAACCTGTTAGTTTGTGACCTTTCCATTGCTATCAACCTATTTTGCATGGCACTAAGTTGAGTAGCATGGGTAGCTTCCATTTGTTTGACCATATCAGTAATGACCTTTAGGGGGTAAAAATTTGGGTCTTTATTTTCGGGAGCTGTAGCCGCAGCCTTGTCCTTAGCCTATGTTTGCCTAGAAGTACTGCCTCTACCGAAACCAAGAATGTTGGACTTGCCTGAAGCATGCATGTTATTATATATTTTGACTGCTATCTCTTGAGATGACTTGAGGTTGAGGG
>JASDQU010025979.1:9896-22070 GCA_032191745.1 Picea mariana | reverse complement strand
AGATAGAAGTGTATCGAGGAACATGAGAAAATGTCTCCTCATAATCTATTCCCTCCACCTGAGAGAATCCTCTAGAAACAAGTATTTCTTTGTGCTTCTTGATACTCTCGTCAGCTGTGTGCTTGACACTCTGGAACTGAGAGTGTCTCAATAACTACTACCTCTGGAGCTGGAGGTGACTCCTTCTTTGTCTCTACTTCCTCTAACACTGAAGGTAGCTCTTCCTCCTTCTTTGGAGGTAACTCAATCTCTCCTCCCTCTGTATGTAGTACCACCTTCCTCTCTCGGAGTGCCTCTACATACACTAGAATTGTTGCCATGCCTACTCCCTCAATATCTCATGGATCAACTCATGTACCAAGATTGTTATAACTTCTCTCTCTGAATCACATATTTTATCTTCCTCCATCACAGGGTCCATGACCATAGATTGCATTCATGGTTAATAAAAATGTCTCTTCTATTTGGCATGGTCCTGTCCTGGGAGGTACATTGCTCCTAAAGACTACCTATTTCTGAGCATCATTTCTGGTGATGTCCCTCCATGACATCATGTTTGGAAGGTCTTTCCCTCCATGTTTGATTATTTTCTTGAGATAGATGATAGATGATTTCCCTTGATTATTGACTCAAAAATAGATCCCGCTACCTACCATGTGATCTAACTGTCCACTGACCAGGTCCTTCTTCTGGAGACTGCACCAACAATAGAGAATAACAATTGGATTGATCTCCTTTTCTCTTTCATCTCTTGCACCAGTTACAATTGATTATGGATTGAATAATACCGACAGTGATGGTATTTCCCCCAACCCTAATGGAAAATCCCATACCCTTCTCACATGCCACCACCATAATAAATTCAACAAACATTTTCACACAATCCCTATGCATCACCATTGGTGTGAGTTTACATAAATTCCAGTTGCATCATGCATAGCCAACACTATTTTAATAGCCATCACATTTCCAAATGAGAAAAATGTGGCAGTCTTATTTCCTTTGGTGAAAATATTCTCGATTCTTCAAGTGTAGTTTCCAAAGTTGTCGGAAGGCTTGGTTGTAGCATGCATTCTAGGGTATGCCAACAATATAGAAGAATTGTTGTCAATGGAAAGTTCCTGGTTCCAACTATCTATGTCCATGATGGATACACTGTCGTTGTTACATCTATTAACAAAGGACCATACAATTCCACTGTTTACTGGCATGGAGTGACGCAGTTGCGTACAGGGTGGGACAATGGATCAAAATATATTACACAATGCTCCATTACACTGGGTGGAAATCTTACGCATGGATTTACCATTATTGGACAAGTAGGAGCCATAAATGGACAGTAGGAGATATATTTCCTTGCCCGAAAACATTTTGGCTATATGTAAAAAGTGGAGAAATGTACCTCCTACACCGAAATTTACAAAACAGAGGTAAGCATCATCTCCATGAGCCAGACTACAGATGTTCTTGTTACTTCCAACAAGCCCATGGGAAAATACTATATGGCTGCCTGAGCTTACAATATGGTCATCGTGCATCTCTCACTAAGCATACACATATATATTTACTTCTCCAATGTTCCTCTACTTGCAGTATTGCTTTGGAGAATGGAGAGAACCCTAATCTCATCGGCGCTTGGTCATGCACAACCATGACCATACCATGACCGCCTGCACAAAGAAGGGCCCGTTCACAATGGCTTCCTCGATATCCCAACCACTTTCCTCACCACTTGTTGGAATGCAACAAATCATGCAGGAACCAACTTGCAATCCTCTTCATGCATGATGTCCAAAAACACATATTTCAATTTTCAGAAACCCGTAGCAAAGGCGTTAACTCTTGCCCAAGATAGCTACTCATTGAGCGATCACTATTGTTTTTCTTCGACATTTTTTGTATGGATATATTATTTTTCATCTACAAGAAATCATTGGTTAAATGAATATGCGGGAGGCATAATTTGTTGGACACTTCTCTTAATGCAGTCCATAGGTAGCCCTAAAAGTGCAAGTGTCTTATCCCAAACTTGGAGACTTTTATCACTATCGACAGCTTGTGCAAAAACTTTGTTTTTCTTGCAATTCAAACTGTAATATATACATCCTTTGACTATCCTTTTCGTCATATCTCTCTTGCAGTGGCACAAAACAATATCTTTCATTGTAACTGGGTACAACTCCCCTCACAATATTTGTGTTGATGATCCTCGGATGATCAACAATCACTTGGACTTCTGCATTGGAGTAAGTTTGCTCAGAGATCGAAAGATATTGCACTCATCCACTCCCATCAACCCGTCAATGGAGATTCCAGAGAATATCGATAGCAGTTACTTTCGTACTGAAGGCGAGTTTCGACTCGATTTTAGCCATGCATGGAAATCCATATAAAAGAACTGCCCAACACAATTTACTGCACAACCAGCTTCCCTCTAGAAGGCATGGATTTCCCTATTTTCTTGGGCCTTCTCATGAGGGAGACAACCCAGTCCCACTCTAATACCATGTTGGTTTTTATTCGTATGAGATATGAAAGATATTCATTGTATTATTACAATAATGAGTGTTCCATATATAGGGAACATAAGGTGACCACCCATGAAAGGATGTGTCCCTTGAATAATAAATAACTATTTATTATTCTTATTTACTTATTATATATGATATTTAATAATCAATAATAATTATATTATTAATTATTATCTTTAGAGAATGTCTTCCCATTGTTGTCTAAACATCAACAGGAGAGTCATGGGCCTCAGTCCTATATGAATATGGTAGGGTTTATTCCTTTTTATTTGTTCATTGCATTTGGAAACAACACTTTCTCATCGTTTTCTTTCTCATCAGGGGGAAACCCTATCTTTGGTCAACCAAACCCTATGCAAGGCTTCATCCCTTTAGAGGGAGTGATGAAAATAGTTTACTCCTCACAAGGTCTTGGAAATCCCTAGCAGGGCTCATTTCCTTCGTAAGGGATGTCGATCGGGGGAAACCCCTCCCACACTCAATGGAACCACGGGTGGGGTTTAGTACCTATGCCAGGAGGATCAACTAGGGGCATCCTCAACCAAGGTTCTTGGAATTCCGTGCAGGGAGAAATCCCTACACAAGGTATTTCATCCAATAATATGAATTTGTCAGTGATGTATAATCAAGAGAAAACTCCTTTTATTGGCCAAGTCCACCATGGTTTCTACCAAAAAATTGGCCAACAAGTAAAATTTTCCTGGCAACCTGGTACCAATCAAAATCTAGGCCCCTCTTTTCCTTTGAATACTCCACAACCTATACTACCTTTCTTGGAAACTCTTCATTTTCTAGACTTGTCAAGGATGTTGAATGATCTGATCTATCATGATTCACGTTGGTGCCCCATGCCAAATAAGTTTCCCTTGAACATCCCTAGGTTTGAGGGAAATCCTGGTAAAAATCTAGGTGATCGTGTTACAAAATTTAATTTATGGTGCTCATCCAACTCATTGAAGGATGATTCCATTCAATTGTGGTTATTTCAACGATCTCTTATAGGGGGTGTTGTGAAATGGTATATCGATCTCGATAGCTCAAAGTATGCTTACTTTAACGACCTGAATATGGTTTTCTTAAACCATTTCTAGTTACCAGTGAGATATGATGCCGACAACGACTTATTTTCCAACTTTGAGCAAACAAAAGTCATCCATATCTCGGATGACATCCAAGAATGGCATCGCCGAAATAGCTGGATCAAAGTGAAGGTCTCTCCCGCATTTTTTCTTGAGTGGTTCCTAAAGTCCTTCAAGGTGCCTTGTGTATCCAAAGACATTGCAACATCCATATTTTTTTTCTGAAGAAGAGGATATTATGAGAGCTCAACAACTCGAGTTGATTTACTCTCAATGCGGTATGTTGTGCGAGATCCTCCCAGATGCACCACGACTTAATTTTGACAATACCAAATAGAAGTTTTGGCCTCATGCTGATGGTATAGTAGGCCCAACAAAAAGTAATCTCGTAGATCAGTTGATGTTGGCTATTATGGGTTGACCCAGGTTCTAACTACAAGATTACCAAGTTCACTTTGACCATCATCCCTTCTAGATACTAGAAGGAAACAAAAATCACAAAATGCATTCCCTAGTCTCACCTGAGATGGATTCAATGGGTGGCCACAGGACTCAGGTGTCTGCAACCATGAGATGGGATGTTGTTGTAGGAATATCTCCCTGCGGACAGGTAGATTTCCTCTTGAGAGCTAGACCTTTAACTCTAAGACAGAAGGTGCTTAACATGGACACTGACTTCCTTTTAGATCTAATCAAGCTGATGAACAAAAGAGAAGGAGGAAGGTGTGTACCTTATGAACGTCATTTTTCCCTGCAAGGTCTAGGATGAGCTTCGATCTTGAGCTCCTTGGTAGGTCCTGCAAGACAAACAAAAGTACAAAAGACTTCCTACTCTACTGAGATTAGCTAAAACATAGATCCATCTACTGCAGACAAACTTATATGAAACAAGAACAAGTTTGAAAGAAACAGGCCAAGCATTGATTGTATTAATGAGAACAACAATGAAGAATACTTACAACCATAGATGTAAGTGCAGCAGCTTCATCAATCTCTCCTTGTCCAAACCCTTGCTTAAATAGTCCACACACAGACTGTTGATGTTCCAAATGACATCTTCCTCATAAGATCATAAGTTAGATGCTTCAAAACTCCTCTATCTCCCCCTCCTCCATGGAAATCCCTCATTATATAGGATTTGGAGGCTTAACCACCATGGAGAAGATCTCTCATCAAATCCACTACGAAAGGATCTCTAAGATATTTAGGGAGAAAATATCTCTCAAGGATTTTGGGGAGGAAATATCTCTCAAGGATTTTAAGGAGGAAATATTTCAACTATCCATGAGATCCTCCACCTTCCCTAAAAAATAGGAAACCAAATGTCACGTGGATTCTCACAATTAATTACTTTATTTTCCATGAATATTAATAATAATTCATGTGCACTTGATTCTCACACTTAATCAATTTATTTTCCATGAATATTAATAATAATTCATGTGTACTTGGTATTTTGGCCTTCATGTAATATATCCCTCCTCCACATTGACTAGGGATTATGACATAGGTTATTCCATGGTTTTAAGGTGTATGAGACACTTATATGACACTTTACGACACTTAGGGTGAGGTACCTAGGTGTGCAAATTTCATGTGTAACAGAATGCCCCCTAAAGTGTGAGGTCAGAAGAGAGAATGATGGCCGAAACAATTTACAAATCTTTAAAGAAAGGGTGTGGACTCGAAGAACCTGGTAGAAGCTGCAAACAATCCATCAAACAAATGTTATGACATGTTTCAAACCTAAGGCAGACATACCTATGCTTGAGTGATAAAAGACTTTCAAGGTATGGGCGCCATAAAATACACTGCAAATCCATAATTATATTGACAAAAGGTATAGCCACTGAATATACACTGTGGATCTATACTCCCATGACCTGAAATGATCGTAGCCACGAAGAATACACAGTGGATCTACGAGATGAAAAGACATAGCCACGACCAATACAAAGTGGATCTATGTGACAATATATGTGTCAATTTTCAAGAGAAACTCTATCGCAACCTGGGCAAAGTACATATCAGAGTGATCACTCAACCCAGGGTCTTCATACCGATCCTGATGTAGTACAAATCTAACCATGTGAATATATGTCCTGATGTCGAACATGGCAGAAACCACTTGATTGTCATTCAATGATGTAAACCATTAACAAGCACGAGGGAGGTCACCATTGATGTCAGTGATTCCCAAGGTACTCTAGTACATTCCAACGAATGTGAATGGATGAGCTGAAGTCGAACATCCATGGAATCATCCAATCAGAGGTCAATGATGTAAACCCACTGTCGAATGTGAGGAGGCTTGCCATTGAGGCATGCAGGTCCCAAAGTACTAACTGGTTTCTAAGTCTAATTCCTGGATAATGTGTTGAAGTTGACAGGAATAGACTCATCGAAGGAGGGCCTTGATGTATCCCCCATCAACGACACGAAATTGACACAGAGATGTAAATTGGTAGATCAAATGAACATGGACTAACATGGGTATCGAGACAAGATATTTGTGATGGTTGACTCTCGAGGCAGATACTTCCCTTGAACACTGAGGCACAATAGCAGACACATGACACGGACCAAAACACAATGATGCAGTGGATACTGTGAATTTCGTCGGGTGACCCAAAGGAGTAAGAAAAACTCAGAGGATTGGTTCAGTGTAGAGGTTCAGCGGATTAATATGTGTGCAAAGACAAAGTGTCGTGCTCAAGGGAGACTCTAAGAGTTACTGGTAACGTTCTCAAAAACTGCTTGGCTTGCTTCCTTTGATTTTTCCCCCATCCAGATAGACGAGTACCTCTTTTTAATTTAACGAGCTTGAGGAGGGTAACACATGCTCAATATTACTCACCTTCGGTAAGTTCCTCTTCCTTTGTTTAAAAAATTGGAAGAAGTAAGAGTTCGGTCCCATATGGGCCCTTTAATGTATGATTGTTTAACAAGTCCATAGAAGGTAAACTCGGTGGTTTTTCATATTTAGAGAGTCTGAAAACAACTTAAATGTGACTCCAATGTTGTCCTTTTTCATAATGTTAATATCACGAGGCCGAAAAAGAGATAAATTATCACTTGAAAGACTCCCTTTCAAACCTTTTAACGAGTGGGAAAGGAAGCAAGATCACTCAACAATATTTTCATATTTAGAGAGTCTGAAAAGAGATTAAAGACGACTCCGAGGGGTTCCTTTTTCATGTATCCATATAGGTCTGAAAAAGAGATAAAAGTTTACCCGGATGCATTCTCATGTATTTACAAGCACAAGAAAGAACAAAGACTAAGCTTGGTATGCCCCTAGCTTGAAAGCTAGTGGCTTAACTTCAGAATGATCATCAAAGGATGGAGACATGCCCTCCAAGCTTCAATTCATTCACCGACTTTGAGGTTGTCACCAATTTCTCTACTAGATGAGAAAAAGGAGAAGGGTGGATGAGAATAAGGTTCAAGAGAGGTGACTATTTCATTTTTTAATAAGCTTGACACAAGAAAAGAACTATGCTCAGGGTTCCAGGTTCAATCCCTAGATTGTTGTTTCATTTTTTAGCGAGCTTGCTACAGAGAGGAAAACTATGCTCATGAACTCTTCTTGATCATGGCTTCCAAGAGAATAACACTCTGGAAGGATACCATGTCAAGGGACAAAAATCAGTCATGGCTTCCAAGAGATCCTCGCTGGATGGAAGATAATCACTCTAGAAGGAACACAGGTCGAGGGTTGCGACAGGGGTAAGGAGATCAGGCTCCAATATCCCTATTGAAGAAAGCGCCATGTCAACTACTGGATCTAAATCATCGGAAGTCAAAGGCATGAGAGACGATAGAAAATTGACATTAGGAGGGGAGATAGACTGTATATCTACCCAAATTTTTTGACGAGGGGGAAGAAAAGAGGATTGATGATGGTTATCATCCTGAGATAGCTCGTCAATGCTAAACATTTCCATGATAGATTCATCTGAGGGAAAAATTGGGGAAATGTAATCAATCATAGACGACAAGGAACTCAATCATGATTGCATCGAGGAACCGTCAGGTGCCAATAGATGGTTGTCATCCAACGAGGGAGAAGCGGATTGGATAGAAATGTATGATGTTTTGGTTGGACTAAGTGGCATGGTGTCACCTAGTGCATCGAATTCCAACGGACGAGGTACAATCCAAGGGTCAAATGATTCCAAAGATTGATAAGCCGTGGTCAAAATCATATTGACGATGGAAATATGATGTGTAGTCGGTGGAAGTGGTGTAGGGTAGGTACCCATGAGGCTAGAATATTTCAGTAATCCAACACCAACGCTTTCATACATGATCTTGTGGTCTCCTAAGAAAGAAATATTGTTGGTAGCAGGAGCACAAGCATCGGTCGTGCAGAAATCCAACTGATCAACAGTGACAATTTTGCCTTGATGAGGAGATTGTACACATCGAAATACTAACGAGGCAACAGTAGTCATAGCATAAAACCAACTTCTTCCAAGTAACAAGTTGTAATCAAGGGGAGCATCGACCACCTCAACATCAATAGTAATAGTTTTGCCACCCAATTGGATGGGCAGGGACTGTAAAATCCCATGGGGATGAAAACCTCGCCCATTGAAAGCGTGTAACATCGTTGGGGATTTGTTAAGTGCTGGTGATTTTAAACCTTTCCAACATGCTAGGGACATGACACAAGTTGAGGCTCCCTCATCCAGAATAGTTCGGTGGATTTGTTGATTGTGAACAACAACATTAACTTGAAAAGCAAGTTGGTGGGAGAGTCGAGACGCATAATTTTCCAAGTTAAACATGATATGGTTGGATGACTCAGGATCAACAGTGCCAATAGTAGCCAAGAGCATTCTATGTTGACTGGGGCGGTGCTGTAGAACTTCTAATGCAGACGTAGCACACGACGCTTGAGCCAAATCTTCAACAATGTTGTAGTTCTGGGTGGCACGTGAGCCAAGATTAAAGGTATCTTTGTGGATAGTGCTCTTAGGAGGGCGTAAGATAGAGTCGAATGCAGGTTTCCCATTCTGAAGTGGTCCAGTTGGAGGAGTAACCGATGGAAGACTAACGGAGAACAATGATGGATCCGGTAAAGTATCGGTATCGTTAGTGTCTTTTCCTTTGTCCGGGTTACCTGGTGTGTCATATGTCTTAGAGAGAGTGGTCAAATTAATCCCATTAAATGTATAAATATGTGCACTCGATGAGGCCTCATCATGAGGATGGCTAGAAATGCCCCCAGGAGAGGGGGTTTGAGCAACCATGGATTGCTGCTGTGGAAAAGGCTGAGTAAGCACGGCGGGTTGTGAATTTCCCTTAAAAAGTTTGGCCACTTCATCACGATGTGGACAATCTCGGGTGTAGTGATCATCACCACAAATGAGACATGGGAATTTCAGTTTCCGTTGTGGTTGCTTTTCGACAGCAGGGGTTTGAGTTTGATTTTTTGGTTGTTCATTGTTATTGTTTTTCTTCGGTTTATTTCTCGTCTTCTTCTTACCTTTGGATTTTTGTGAAGGGGCAGATTGAATTGCATTCACTTTAGAAATTTGAGTTTGGGGGGAGGCAGAGGAGAGTGTGGTTGATTGGAAAGTAGATTGAGTTGTGACAAAACCAATGACACCATCCTCATAAGATGAGGATGACGGCTTGGATGGATCGGTATTAGCTCGAGTAGCATTCAGAAGCAACTCATACAAAGTACTAGATTGTGAATAAACCAAATCTAGGTACTAATCCCGAGAAATGGCTTCTTCCTCGGTGACTGCGCCACCCATAGTGACATCACGAGCGATCGGGGGTAAAAGTGATTTAGTAAATCACTTCGCCAATAATATGTCAGGAATGATTACTTTGATCAAACTTCGTTGTCGTCTCCACTCATGAATATGGTCAAAGATATGCACGGAGTTAGTTTGACGTAGGGAGGTCAAGAGTTTATCCATCTCGTAACGAATAGGTAATTGAAAGTGCGTGAGAAAAGACATGGCAAGGGAGTTGAAATCATGAAAAGAAGCATGTGGTAGCTCAATATACCACTTTGTTGCAGAACCCGTAAGTGTTCATTGGAAAAGACGCAAACATATAGAATCATTCATGAGGGAGTTTGATGAACACCGCAAATGGAAATTCATCACATGGTTATTTGGATCTTCTCCAGATTTTTTGTCAAATTTTGGAATATCAGAAGGAAGTTTAGCTAGAATAACTGGCTAAACTGGAGAATGAAAAAAAGGATCATTTGTTAACCGAGACAAGTCTGGGAGATCCAAAGTCGCAAGGAAAGGTAACTGTTGGTTAATCTGCGGATGATATTGGTGTGGCATAGGAACACCAGTCAGACCATACACTGGGTTAGGTGGATAATTGTAACCAGTGGGTCCTCCTGCATAAGGTTGATGCTGACCAGAGTACACAGGATTCGAGAGGGTTCGAGAAACATGTGCGAGCGGAGGATAACCGGATGGGTTTTGAGGATTATAAGTCGGATTTGGTGTTTGCCTATAAGAGGGGTAAACATTTTGTCCATAAGGAGGATATAGATGAGTTCCTTGAGGGAGAAGAGGTTGTTGTGGACCTTGAGGATTATGTCCTCCCAAGAACTGTGGGTTTCATGGGAAAGGAATGTTCCATGGATTGGGCATTGTAGACACATTTTGTCCATACGGTTGATGATTGGCTCCAGTTTGAGACTGCCCCCCAGCATGATGTTTCCCTCCAAATGGAGGTTGTCCTTCGAAAGGAGGATTCCCCTCAAAAGGAGGTTTCCCTCCAAATGAAGGTTGCCCTCCGAAATGAGGTTGTCCCCTAGCATGAGTGGATTTCTTAGAATTTGTGAAACAAATGTAAATGACTGACCAGTGCCACTTAATGGATTAAATCCATCAAGACCAGTCCCTCAGGGTCATTGTATAGGTATAGAACTTCTAGGTAAAACTTGGGTAGTGGTGACAATAGAATAATTTAGTGCTTTGTACCCAAAAGGAAGTGATGATGAAGGCCTAGATGCTAGTGGTGTGCCAATCACAGCTTGGCTATCCACCACATTACTGGTGGGAATAGTCAGAACGTGAGGGCCCATTGTAGAATGGGACATCTGGAGAGAAAAAGAGGAACTTGGGCCAGCAGATGGCATGTTCGGATCAACGGACGACATAGTTGAAAAAATGGTAGTGCCAGTAAAATGATCTAAGGGTATAGTATAGGTAACAGGTATATCGACACCTATTCATGATCCATAAAGATCGCGCACCGTGCATGGTGGGCTTTGAACAATGTTCGCAGTCCAAAGGGGGTTTCCGACTAGAGGGTTTGAATGAGACCCAGTCGGAATGTCAAAAGGATTAACAACAACTAGTTCTCCGACTGAATTCAGTTGGAGAAAACACCTCTCATATCCCGTAGGAATGCGGAAAGCCTCCAGAGACTCTGAAACAATTTGAAAATCCTCTAAAGAGGTGGGAACTTCCTCCTGGGAGGTTATAACGTCATGAACCTCGCTCTGTTGAGGAGATCCCTCCGTAGAATGAAGGGGTAAAGGGGTAGTATCTTCCATATTTTTTGGAGGAAGTCCCTGTACCCTACGCGAACGGCGTGGAGGGTTGATGTTGGCGAAGAAAAATCGACGAAAAAAATCTATGGCCAACTAACGAAAAAGAAGTAGCATACGCTAATAGAATCTAAGAATCAAAACCAAGCAAACAAAACCTTCTGTCGATGACCTTGCTAGTTGGTGATGAAATCCAACATCACGTGATCAAGTCAAGAAGGGGCTAGGATATGGTGGAATAGTTACAATGGCTACCTACTTAACGGACTTTCACCTTGGTGCAAGCTTCCACACAGTAATTGTGGATTTACCCTCCAAGGAGCCCGAGTGAGTTTAACCAATGTCTGTTCCAGGTACAGTGAGACTTCCCTTCACCGTCACCTTGTGTAAGTACCTAAAGATTATGGAACTTGTAGTTAGTCCCTGGGTGGGTACAGTCGATAGTCTGATCCGAACATATGGGCAGGATAACAAGTCTGAAATCAACCCAAAAGGATCCCACAGATAATCATGGGTATACCTTCAAGTCACCCCCAATATACGATTTGACCACTACAAACAGTTGAACCATGGAGGGATAATCTCTTTAATTCACCCGAATGCAACCTCGTGCGTAACCCCTGTGTGAGAGGGGGATCCCAGAAAACCTATACGACAATTGGATTTGACTCTCCCTAGCTCAGGATGATAATGTTTGTTTTGGAAACTTTGGAGATTTGTACTCACAGCCTAATCCAAAGTGCTAATCCTAGTCTAATGTTGGTGGAAGATCCTAAAAATAAAAAATGTGCCAGATAATTTTTTAATTAGTGTTCGTTTTATAGTTGTTCTTTACTCAAAGGGTGTATGAAAGTGAAACTGATGGAATGATGAATCAATTCCCAAAAAAGATGCATAAAATATGATAAGAAATCGTTTCTTTTCAATGAACGCCTATTTAAGGGAAAGAGAAAGAGTTGTTTTCACTATCAAACACTAATATGGAATGTCCTCAATCAATTTGTTCTCAATCGAATCCAAT
>JASDQU010025978.1:0-14858 GCA_032191745.1 Picea mariana | reverse complement strand
TTCCTTGAGTTTTTGTCAAATCTGAGGGGACTGATAAAGTTTTTAGAAAATGGATAATATGGCTGTACCATTTGCAATCAGCTAAGTGAGCTGAGACCTACATTTCCTCACCTTCTTTATTCTCTAAAGACTGAACATTTTCTACGTTAATGCTTACCAGATTTATATCGAGCAGCCTGCAATTTTCTTCTGCCGGAAGTTTGGCAAGGCCCTGACCCTTCACAAGTTTTTCCGGTTTAATTTCAACATCAAACTCAATCAACTTTGCTATCCACTTACTCCTTTTTCCATCTATGTCAGGTTGAATAAGCACATCTTTAACTGAACTGGAGGGGACGAAAGCTATTACCTTTGCTTGAAGGATGTAAGCTCTGAAATCTTTCAACGACTTGATAAGTGCATATGCTTGTTTCTCCAACAATTCATACTTTACCTCTGTGTCCCTTAAAACCTTACTGAAGAAGGCAATCGGCTGCTCCTGATCATCAACATTTTTCTGCAAGAGTACTGCTGCGATGGTACCACTTGAAGCAAATGAAAAGATGTAAAATACCTTGGAGAAATCGGGGATGATCAAAATAGGGGCTATTGTGATGGCTTCCTTGATGACATTGAATGAGTGTCTGGCTGCTTCGGTCCATTTTACCTCGGAGTCTTTTCTTAACATAGCAGTGATATGCTTTGTGAGTTCTGCAAAGTTTACTATAAACCTTCTGATAAAGTTTATAGTCCCAAGGAAAGACTGAATTTCCTTCTTTGATATAGGAAGAGATAGATTTTTAATTGCTTCTACCCTTTTTGGGTCAATTTTCACCCCATCAGCTGAAACAATATGCCCAAGTAATTTTCCTTCCTTAAGCGCAAAATTTGATTTTTTCGGATTAAGAGAAATGCCATACCTTCGACATTTTAGGAATGTCCTTTTTAAGTGTTGCAAATGAATCGAGATATATCAGGACAAATTTATCTTTCTCTCCAACGAAAGCAATGTCCATCGCCCTTTGGAATGTTGCTCCGGCATTCATCAATCCAAAGGGCATCTTATCGTACATAAACGTACCCCATGGAGTAGTAAAAGCAGTCTTTTCTTTATCATCCAGATGGAAAACAATCTGGTTGTATCCGGAAAACCCATCAATAAAAGACATCACCTTTGATCTCGATACCTTCTACAAAATATGCTCCATTTTGAGAAGAGGGTAGTTGTCCTTTCTAGAGCATTTATTCAAATTTTTGAAGTCGACGCAGAGTCTGATCTCCCCATTCTTCTTCCTGACCGGTACAATATTCGCAATCCATTCTGAATATCTAAGGGGAATGATGATGCGAGCATCCAATAGTTTTTTAATTTCCCTTTCCATTGTAGGCAGTGACAAAGGATTGAAGGATCTAAGCTTCCGCCTGAATGGTTTGGTGTCTTTATTCAAGGGAATCTTATGCTGAATTACCTATGTGTCAAAAGTCTTCAAGTCATCATATCACCAAGCGAAAATGTCAGCAAACGTCTTTAGCAATTCACCATAATCAGCCCTTTGTTTTTCAGTCAAATGTGAGGCTAAGTTGACATACTTGGGATCTTGCTCACTAGCTACATTGTACTGCAAAACTTCTGAATCTTTTTCTTCCTTCTCCAATTTTACAGCCACATCATTGTTATCGAACAACCTTTCCAACGGGACCAAACCTTTCGGAATTCTGTTGGTGGACAACTGGACTATTTCATGTGTTGCGATTTTACTTCTGAATTATGGATTCTCAATTTCATTGTCATGTTCATTCTCCTGATCAATCTGCAGATCTGCAAACTCATCTATCACTGCAAGAAATCTAGTGAGTTCAGCATCGTCTTCAAAAACCTTCCAAAATTTTACATTGTCAGGGAGAGAGGGCCTATATTTAAATTGAACTTCATAAGTTAATTTATGAGGCAGAGGGGGTATGAATGCACAAGAAAATACAACTAATGAATCAACCAATTCATTCATTGCTCTAGGTACATATAAAATTTTAAAATCTACAAAATCGTGAATTCCCTTCAACACTTCATCTCTGTATGCTTTCAGCCTGACATGCTTTGCTTGAAAGGACTTATTCACCTGTTGAATAATCAAATCTGCATCTCCGAATACCTGCAATTTTTTAATCTTCCTTTCTTTGGCTGCATTCATCCCCAAAAGTAGTGCCTCATACTCAACAATATTATTAGTCACTTTAAAATCGAGTTTAAAGGACAAATGAGAAGTTTTCTTAGAAGGGGAAATCAATACCACTCCTGCTCCTGTTGATTCCTTAGTGCAAGCACCGTCAAAGAACATGGTCCAAATATCATCTTCTACTATTTCTGTGGGCTGAACTGTGGGCTTTCTGAGCAGCAATGTATCAGGTAATGAATCATCAATTTGCAAAATACAAGATCCCATACCTGTGTTGACCGAATAGATAGGATGATTGGATGGATTTTTCTCGTCGCTGATTACATATGCCAACTGAGATTCCCTATATAGCCTTCTGTTTACCCCTCCAAAAATAGGGATAGTAGCGTAGGAGAGATCCATTTGAAGAGTTCCACCTAGCCTCTTCATCCATGATCTTGATAGTAGACATCCAAATTTAGGGGGTATGTCAGCCACGACTATATCCATCACCATAGTCTTCATGGATGCTTGGGTTAAGGTTACAGCCAAATCCTTAATCATCCCAAGACATTTGAATTTTCGAGAGTCGAAGGAGAAAAGATCATGATAAGACTTGGTGATCTCCAACCCAAGCTCATCCATGACCGCCTTAGGCATCAAATTGTGCGAAGCACTGGAGTCCAACAAACAGTTATGCAGTGTTTTCTCATGAATATTTAAAGAGATGTAAAAGGGAGGACAACTTTCATCTCTATCTTCTATCATTTGGCCCAGAGTGATGGTTGGATTTTCATCATATATGTTGAGGATATTAGCAGAAAGGGATATAGATTGGGAATCAAAAGTTTTGAGGATATCCCTTTTAAACATTTCATTTTTCATTAGCTCGACTAGAGGAATAGGAATTTTAATTTTTTGTATTTCAGCCTCAAAATTGAATGAATATGGGACTTTATCAGAAGCTTTATCAGAAACCTTTACCTGATTTGAAGGAGCTTCCTGATTTCTCTGTTGTTCAACAGGAGGCTAAATTTCTGGAGTTTGATGCTTGGCAGGGGCAGCAGTCTTTTTGGGAGGAGCTGCTGCTTTCACCTTTGGAGGATTCGCTTGCTGATTTTTTTATGTCTGATATTTTTGCTTAACAGGGGTTGTGTTCTCTTCGGGAGAGGCTGGTGCCTCTTATTAAGAAGTATCAGATTTTGATCGGAGGTTATATCTCTTCTTGTCTTCTGCAATGAAAATGCCATCATCAATAAGATTATCTTCTGTCTGTTCAGTCATCAATGCTTCCTCATAGTCGTGTTGTGTTAGATAAGATTTCCCTGTCTCTTCTCCAACACAATGAATGTTATATTCTCCACCTTCTTGATATTCACCCTCGTCTTCATCCATCACAACATTTTGAAGAGGGACCTTTATCCTCTAATCTTCAATAGGATTATTTTCTCTCTGCAAGATCTGAGTTGGCTGATTATTCCTTCTGAAGTTGTTGGGATTTTGATTCAGATTCCTGCCTGCAGAATCATAAGTGCCTCTTCCCTTCACATGCTGCTTGTTTTCAATCTTAATATTGGATATCTCAGAGGTTAGAGACTCTAGCATCTTAGCCATTTTATCAAATTTCGGATCAACACTTGATGAAGATGAAGCCTCATTCCTCAGCCTTCTTCTATCAGAATCTCCTTTCCGCTTTTGGGAGGCTAGGATATTTGATTCCACCTCAAGGGAAGCATATTGCATGAGAGATAATGTTGGTGACCTCCTTTCTCTCAACAGTAAACAAAAATCTGAGTCAAAAGCATCAGAATATGTGATCTTGGCAGAAGCACCTGAAGGTTTTATCTCTGCTGGTATTTTGCCATACATTCGGTTAAATCTTTTAGTGAAATCAGAGACTGACTCACTACTTTGTTTCCTTAGGTTTCCGAATTCTGTAATATAGTAGACAAAATCTCTTCTGTCAACCCAATGTTTCAAAAATGTTTCATCCAGTTGTTCGATTCCAACTATGGAACCAACAGGAAGTTCTTTGAACCATTTCCTAGCATGGCCATTTAGGCTTTGGACAAAGACTCGTGTCCAAACATCTTCGTCTTCAATATTAAGGTTTTCAGCATAACTATAAAAATCCTCAATATGTTCTTCAGCAGATACATCGCCTTTGCCTGTGAATTTGGGCATATACTTCTGATAGTCTCCCATTGGCATGGCTAATACTAGGTTTGGCAATATGAGTGGTGCATACCTAGCAGCTAGGATTTGTTGCATCTTAGTCAAAGGAGGTGGTGCAACCATAACTATCAAGGGTGAGGAAAGTGATGTTTTCTTTTTCAAGTCTACAACACTGCACGAATGTGACAGAGGTGAATCTTCTAATGGGAAAGAGGTCTGATAAGAGGCTCTGTAAAAATTTGCAAGCTATCCAGTTAAATTTTCTTCACCTTTAGCAGATAGCTCTTGGAGGAGATGTTTAACAGCAAGGAGGCTAGTATAAATGTTCAAATGATCTTCTTGTTGTTGAGAATGAAAAGACTCAAGGGAAGAAGAACTGTGGCGTGTTTCTAAAGTCTTGGGTGTTTTTTCAATCAAATTTAGATCTATCAATTTATCATCACTAGGATTTTTCTGTTGATCAAAAAGAATTTGTTCTTCTATAGTATTTACAACTATTTTTTCATCAATGTTCTCTAAAAAGAAATTGAATTTTTCTGTAGTAGATTTTCCAGAACTGAAAAGAGGATTACCTTCTGTATCTAATCTTGAAGTTTGACCTTGAATTGCCTTTCCTTTTCTGAGAATTAGTTCTGGATTGGACACTGGTGTGATCGGTGATTCTTGAGGATTCTCCCTAGTACTGATCCTCTTAGAAGCTAAGATGAACTTGTGGAGTCGCCAGATAGATGATTACAACCAACTAAAAAAGTCCAATCTTTGTCTATCATCAAAGATTAGCTCTGTGTTGTATCCCAAGAAAGCAGAGCTTGATTTTCATTTCCCCGGCAACGGCGACAATTTGTTATCACTCCAAGAAACCCTTTGTGGTTGTAGACCAAAGGTGCTTGGTAACTTCAAGTAAAAATGTTTTTTTGTGTTTTGTGTAGATGGATCAATGGGATAACTCAATTCAAATATGGTATTCAGACAGTCAAGATGGTAATCAAATGAACCAGTGCCCTCAAGGATTGATAATCAGTAGATAAATTTTAAGTGGGCGAAGAACAAATTGCTTATAAACTAGTACACAATGTAGGGTCTAATAAACAATGAAGAAAATGTTTACCAAGTTATGAGCCAAACAATGAGATAACAGTCATTCAAGGCTAGACAACTCAAATAAAAGTACAAAAAGAAGGTGGAAAACTGACATCAAAAGAGAGAGAAACCTGTGATTTAGTATTAGCATCTATGGGCCTGTTTACAATAGAGTATTATTGTATCCAAAATCGAACCCTTGGTTCATATTCTATCCTTAGCTTTATAGCTTCACAAAGCAGTTTTGAGATCCTGAAAACATGGATCAAATAAGATAGAAATAGTAAATCAAAATCTAGTTGAAAAAGATGTGGGATGATCCCCAAAAATGAGGTCAATCCCAGATTTCATGGTTCTCCTCTCTTGTTGAGTGCTAGTGTAGTGCAGGATAGCCTCCCAAGGCTGAATGCTGACTCTCCAAGAGAGATAAATTCGAATCTGTTGATATGAGAAAATGTCCTGATTTTCTTTCTTGGTCAAAGATGCCAAAAAAATTTGAAACACCTCCTCTTTTCATAATCTATCAAAAATAGTTGTTGGATTTATCTTGATAATTCATCAAATGTTCATTAGAAGAGGTTTCGAACCTTTCCATCTCAAAAAACTTCGATTTGTGTAAAAACTCGATCATTCTGGACATGACAGGCTTTCGGTGGTTAACTTAGAAAGCTCCTGAGTGAATTATCTACCGAAAGTCCTGCTTTTTGGTGGTTAATGAACAGTCGTCCTTTTCGCCTAAACCACCAAAACTTCAGTTTTGAGAAGACTTCAAAATTGCAAAAATGCTTACCTCGAATCCCTTACTGATGTTCAAGGTTTCTTGGCTGAGGCAGCCCTTGTTCGTGTTGATCTACGAATTTCTGCTGGTTGTGTGGAAGGCTCTGGTGTGTCTGCCATGGTTGTAACTAAAGTAGCCAGGGTTTCTAATCCAGTTTGCTCCTGAACTGGTGATTGAAACTCCTTTAAATTCAACCTCAGAATCCTCAGCTGTCTATACAGCTTCATGTTTTCCCTGATCAATACCCTGTTTCTGTCTTTAATCCTTTCATGCTTCTCCTTGAAGGTTTGGTTTGTTTTGAACAGCTCTACATTTCTGTCAGTTAGGTATGCATTATATTTTTTAATTACCCTTTCTAGGACTTCCATTTCGTAGACCTATTGCAGGAGCTTATTGATTTTTCGTGATCTAGATTTTTTAGGCTTACTCGAAGAGGGTTCTAACACTGATGGACTGTGTGCCTCAGTATGAGTTGGTGAAGATAAATTGGAACAATGGTCCGCACCCTGTTCAGTCTGCACATTATCCTGAGTCTTAGTCAATTCTTGTTCTGGTTCTGAATCACTGTAAGGTAGGCTTAAAGGGTTGTTTTCTGTAGAAAGGTTTTTAGACTTTTCACCTTCAAACTGCAGTTTTCTTTTGATACCTTTCTTTTTACCAGAGGATGACTTTGTAGGATCTCTTGTTGGTGAGATACCTTTCCTTTTCCTATGACTGCTTTTGGGAGTAACAGTCTTTCTACCATTGGTCTTCTTAGTCTCATCCTCTGGTGGTTTCTCTGTTTGGAATTCGTTCCAGAAAAGAAAGAAACCCCAATCAACCTTTTTTCTCTGCAGAGCTTCCTTGACAAGAAGAGTGATAAGCCCTTGGTGAGATAGTCTTCCAACAACCTTAGTAGGTTTGGCTTTAACTTGTTTATCCATCTTGGTAAGAGTCTTGTGAAAATAGAAAGGTAGATTTATTGTCTCTCTTCTTGTGAAATGATTGAGCAGCTTAAAATGGTAAAACATTACTCTGTTATATCGTCCCTCACAGGTAATGTAAACAAAAATTGCCTTTAACAATGCCTGCCACCGAGGTTCTAAAAAGGAAATTGGAATATCCTTCTTCCAAATCAAGTCTTTGTGAATGGGCAACAAATATGATCTGAATTCTACATTTGATGGCAGCATGGATTTAAACCAATAGTATCCTATCCGTGGAAGACTTGTAAACTCTGCTATAGATGCTTCATCTATGATAAACTCTTTTTTCCCAATCTTGGCAGCTCTTTCATCATATGCAATTGCAAAAGCTTCAGCTACTTGTGGATGAAAATTGGTCAGTTTTTCACAGTATGTGAATACCCCTGCCTATTTGAAAAACTCTTCTATCTCTGGGTGTACTTCCAAGTACCAAACCCCATCTACCTTAGATCTCAACACTGGCCCTGCTTTCGGCATTGATCAATATTCTCTGCACCTGCGACTATGGGAAAATGAGTGTCCAGGGGGACAAATGTTCTAGAATTTAGGAACGCAGAGTGTATATCTTAGGGAAGAACTGGTGGGACAGGATGACACGAAACTCGGATAACCGAGCTCAAACGCTAGACAAGCTTCAAATGACAATTTGACTAAGAGTATGCCGAAATTTTAGATTTTCGGTGGTAATCTTTAAAAACGATGAAAGAATATGACTTTTGGACTTGCCTGATAATTCGCACTAGCTTAATTGACTCTTGAGTGATTGCTAGATTCTAGTGGCGCTTTGATTATCACCAGGGGAAACGAGATCAAGATCTATAGAAATACGTTCAATTTATGAAACTGCGAACCCACGACTATCTCAGAAATCTGCGGAATTCAAAATGATACTGTATGAGGATTTAATGAGGGATTAACGGGATCATGATGGATCCTGTGCTTGCAACTGAAATGGAGGGAGGCTTCATGACCATCATGCATGCATTTCAGTGATGCCAACATGTGTATATTTTGAAATGATAATTGCGGTCGAAAGGACAACAGGAGCTTGAAATTTTCGGATAGACACCATCAGAGCGCGCATACCTTCCACTTGACAAGATTTCGGTGGTTACGTTTCATCATTGTGCCAAGTTGACAGATGGCTCATGCGAAAGCACGAGCTTTCCATTTTTACCGTTGAAATGCTTTCGGTAGTTAACCGCACTCTTGCTTTGATCTTTTAACTGCCGAGAATGAAAGCTTTTGGTGGTTAATGAGCGCCTGTCGGCCTCGTCTAAACCACCGAAACCTGAGATTCTGACTTTTGCTTGACCAAACCAAATCCAAAATTTCTTTTGGAATTATTTACAGAATATAGACTCTCTAACCTACTTGCGAAAATTGAGAAATAAAATTTAGACACGACCTATCACCTCAAAAAGAAAAATTTCCACAAATTCATTTTGGGAGCTAACAGAAGGTGACTGGGAACACTGACTTTGAGAAATCTTCGGTATACTTCATCCATCTCTGTGTACTTGGAAAAAGTTGTCTTGATGATGAAGATCTACCAGATCTCAGGCTGTATGCTGATGTCTAACTTTAAAGCATCTAAGAATGCCTTGCCCATGATACTGGCTTGAATTCCTGAGAATTTTGAGCTATCCTTAGCCACAATGGCTAGCTTATTTTTGTAATCGACGAGCGTCATCAACTTGTCATTTATAACTCTCAAACCAGGAAGGCCTTTCTTTTGTAGAGCTCCAATCTTGCTGAAAAATCTTTGCACTCCTGCGTCCATGGTCTGGACCTTTTCCTCCAGCTGTAACATCAGTCCTCTCTTGGTTAGGACCCTCTTGACCTCAAGGATGGTCTCTGTCCTATCTTCAATCTTCAACTCCTCTAGCTCCTCTATAGTTTTGGAATTCAGGAATTTGATGATCTCAACAACTTCTGTGGGCATCTCTCCCAGTTCTGCTCTTATCTTCTCGATCACCTACTGACTTATTTGTACCAGCTCGTTTTGCTTAAACATGATTTGTATCATCAGCCATATTTCATTCATGGACTTGGTGATGTCTATCTAGACACTTTCCTTGACCTCAGCAAGTGTTTTGCCTGCCACTGTTTGCTTCTGAAGCTGTTGCAATTCCTGTTTGAGCTTGTCTGAAGTTTGTTTTTCCTTGGAGTAGCTGGTTTGAAAGGAAGATTTGAGTTCCTGAAGGTTCTCAATCTCCTTTTTGAGTCTGCTAATCTCTGTCTCTTGCAAATTCATTTCTTCCATGGATTTAGCTAGTTCAACAGTCTTCTCCAGGGATGTCAATGGAGTTTCCGAGGGAATTTTTGCTATAGACGCTGTGTTCACTCCTGTGAGTGGAACTGCACTCAGTGGAATGACGTCCATGGGCTTTGACTGCTCCTTCTCTTTCACTAGTTTTTCCAATTCCGCTTCCATTTCCTTCAACTGTGCATTCTGCTCCATGATGAGCTTGAGCATCTCATCTTTTTCCCCTTCTGTCTTCGTTATTTCCTTTGCCTGTGAATCTTCTGTTGGTGGAAATTTCAACTATTTCCTCAGAGATGCAATATAAAAATTTTTCATTGTGAGCATCTCCTCGACTGCTTTGACATTCGAGGGATCATATTCGATCTTGAGGACCATTTCTTCCAATGTCTTAATCCTGTTATCCTTGGAAAATGATGATATTTTATCTAACTTCAGTTGCGACTAGAAATTGCTCAGAGATACCTATAACGTGGAGGCAGCAGTAGAAGCATCTGACAATGTGGAGAAAACCATTTCTCCAGTTTTCTTGTGTAGATCCATTTGATCAGTTGGATCCACATCTTTAGTCTGAAATTCAAATTTTTCTCTCTTGTAATCGGTGATTACTTTTGGGTCTGGCACCTGTGCTTGCAGAAACGCCATGTGTATTCTACCCTTCTCAGTGTCGAATGCAGATAGTAGTTTGTGTTGTTCAGTTGATGTTTGCTTCCAGAACTGAGCATATGTGCTGCTGGTCAGCATCTGATTTTTCTTTTTGATCAGATCATACTTCTAAAAAATACTCAATTTCGGTCCTATTTTGCTCGGCTGGTTGGCTGGTGGAGTATCTGTAGGCTTCTTGGGCAACAGTATGGTCATGATTTGTTTGTTGCTTGCACTAAGGAATGACCGATCAACCTCCATAGTTGCAATGGATTAAATTCCCTTTTCACCAACTGTGTCGGGTGCCTAACTGGATTTTGGCCTCTTGGTATGTAGTTGGAACTCTTCGGATGATACTTCAGTGACGGAAAGTGAAATGTCCTGCCTGGAACTTTTCTCCTTGGGAGCCTGTGGTGTAGTTGTCTTTGAGACAGTGACCAAAAGGTCCTGCTATTTTGTCTCAACCAGAGTGTTTGGCTTCCATTTTGTCTAGTTGGCAAACTTCCCTATCTCAGACCTAGATGTGTGGACATATGGAATATTCTTATTCTTAACTCTCATATCTGAAATTATTTTGCAGGGGTCATAGTGCCACATGAAGCTAGCAAAAAACTTCATTTCTTTAAGCAATTTGTCTGCTTCCTCCCCGACACCTCGACTATTGCAGATGAAAGACCCAATCTACCCATTGATTTTGAGCTGCTGCTTCTTCTTCAGAGACACAAAATATATGTCATCTAAATTGATCATTTGTCTTATGTATTCCAGGGCAAAAATCCTCATGGGAAAATACTTGGGCAACTTGTATGGAGCTAATTCGCACCCATACACTCTGATCTCTGTGTGGTCCTAGTACAGGTACCAGTCTCCCATCTTTGCAAGATCCGGGAGGTGTAATATCCTCTGAATTTCCTCATTTATTCTTAGCTTGGGTCTACCACTGAGCATGCTCACCATGGAATGGTAGAACTACTCGATAAATTGTTTGAAGCTAAATTCTATAGAGTTGTTTCTGAGCAGCGAAGTCCACGCTGTCACCACCTGTGACCTTCCATCCTTGTCCATATTCTGCATCGAAAAGGAGAATTTGTCCACTTGAAAGAATAGGAACATGTAAGCCAGTATTGAGGAATACCAAAACATTCCTTTCGTGGCAAAATTTGAGAATTTCTCATGAATGTTGTCTGCCAAGAAGGCTCTGTAGTCGAACTGAGTGGTGGGTTTCTCATCTATGGAGAAAATGGACAGAAAACCCAATATGGTTTCATCCACCCACTGATCCGAAAAATACCCAAGGAGGGCACAGAGCAACGATATGACCTTGTTTCCCTTCACTAAGAACATGGATGAAGGATACGGGGGATTTGTAGTGGGGAGTTGAGCGGCCCGTGGGAGAAAAAGCTAGAAAATATGAGCTCTTTGCGGGAAAGATAATTTCTGATACAGTTCTGTGATAATTTGAATATTGAACAGTGAGACAGATTCGGCTCTGGGTATTTGCATCATCTAGTCAATGGTTTCAGGTGTGATGAAGAAAATAATTTCTCCTGATGAAGAAACTACGATTCTCTGGTCGGGAAGGTAATGAGCTTGGCATTTGAGGGCGAATTCGGGAAAATGGTGAACTTGGGGGAAAAGATATAGGGGAAGGTTTGACTCCCAGAGCCCAATTTCATCGCTTTAGTCAAGGAAAACCTCTTTGAGCCATGACTGCAAGTCCGCAAAGTCGAACTCACATATGGTGTCTACGATTAAATGGTCTTTGTCATCTAGATGGATCCTGTTGGGGTCGACAGGGGGTGCTTAACTGTGAGTGTGAAGGCATATGTGCTCTAAAAAACTTAGGATAAGTGCATATTGTGGGTTTTCCCAAGCTTTTCCATGTTTTTATCACCAAGGGGTTAGACATCAAACCTTTTAAACCTCAAATATATGGTTCAACATTGATCATCATACTTTTTTTATTGAGATAAAACAAACTACCCTATGCTCTAACCTAATTACCTATGACAATTAGTCCAGATTAAATTGTTGGACTAAGAAATTACTCTATCCTGGGGTTATCTGACCAATATTAAGCAGTTCGGTCAGATTTATTCACTAACTAACCTAAATCACTTACCTAAGATTAAACAGTTTAGCCAGGCTTATTCACTACTCCTATCAACATCAATTTAAAATAACTTAGCCATGCTTGAACGGTATGGACCAAATCATTGTTATTGCATGGGGCTCTATTGGATTTCTTTTATTCCCTCTTTTATTCTTTTTCTTCTTTTCTTTTCTTTTTCTTTTTCGTTCTCTTTTCTTTTTCTTTTCTTTTCTTTTCTCAAATTATTTGCAGAATGGACAATCATTTGACAAACAAGAACACTTAAAAAGATAACATTTCAGTCACCAGTTGATCCTATAAATTATAGGGTTATAACAACATCTCCACTTGGGGATGGTACTGTCCTTGTGAAGTGCCAAGAATCCTAATTCCTGATGTTTTGAAAAACTATCTCCATAGTTGCCTTTGTTGCTTGATTGGTTTTACTTTTGAAAACTGGAAAACAATTTTTAGTGGCTTAGGGCCTTCTCTGCGGGCTTCAACCATCTGATCAATTTATTTCACTCAAAAACTTGTAAACAAAATGAAAATGGTTTGTACAATGGAAAAGTGTGACTAGAGGTCCCTACTGAGGAGGCGAATAGTGCTTCAACATTCTGCCATTTACAGGTCCTCTTGCAATATTTGTCTCATCACTGTTGTTGAGCAAGAAGGCATTATTTCCTATGAATGCTTGAATCATGTAAGGTCCCTTCCATAGACTATTGAATTTTCCATGCTTCCCTTTATCCTCATTTCCAACATCTCATCTCAGTACTGAGTCACCTAGCTCAAAGTCATATTCTTTTGTTCTTTTGTCAAAGATCTTCTTAATGTTTTCTTGGACAACCTGAGTTTTTTTGTATACTTCTTCTCTGGATTGTTGCAAGTGGATCATCTGGTTTATCCTTCTTTGGGATTTGTTCGGCTCGGCTTGCATCTCTTGCAGCAATTTCATGACAGGAACTCCTAAGGAAGTGGGAAAAACTGCTTTGGTGCCATAGAGAAGATGATATGGTGACATACCAATTGACCTCTTGGTGGTCAGTCTATCATCCCATAGTGCGAAAACAAACTTGTTATACCATGATTCTTTGTTTTCTTGCAAAGTCTTCTTAATAATGTTCACCAGGGTCTTATTGGATGACTCCGCCAGCCCATTTCCCTGAGGGTAATAAGCTGTGGAATGACCCAAACCAATATGATACTGGTTGCAAAATTCTATGAGCTTCTTAGATCGGAAAACAACTACATTGTCAGTTACAATCTTTCCAGGACATCCAAAACGAGACAAGATATTATTTTCAAGAAATTTAATAATGACAGAATCATTAGCTTGCCTGCTTGGTACAACTTCGATCCATTTTGTGAAATAGTCTGTGGTAGTAAGAATCCACCTGTGCTGGATGGAAGAGGGAGGATGTATTTCTTCGATAAATTCTAATCCCCATTGCTAGAAAGGAGCTTCAATAGAGATTGGTTTTAGGGGTAAAGGAAGGAGCTTCTTTTTTCCCTCGAAAACCTGACACTTATGACACAAAGTCACTTTCTTATGCACATCAGTGAACAACGTAGGCCAATAGAACCCATCTCTGAGAATTTTATTAGCTGTGGTCTTCCAGCTTAGATGACCACCACAGTCTCCTGCATGAAAATCATGCAATACTTTGTCAACTTCATCTTTTAACAAACAATTCAACAAAATACCTCCAGGATCCTTCCAATATAGATTGCCTTCTAAAATGCAAAATTTTAATGCCTTTAATTTCAAAAACCTAGCTTTAGTTTTGGTCAGACCAGGGGGAGCTTGTNTGTACCATGGAGAATTCAGAAATACCTCTTTCACGCTTGGAGTCGCCTACTCTCCCTGTTCATCTACTGTAGCTAAGAAATTAATATCAAGAGCATGGAAATTAGATTCAGCCGTCAACTTTTCTATACCTTGACCTTTAATCAGTTTAGTAGGCTTAATCTCTATGTCATATTCCAGAATGACAACAATCCATTTTCCTCTTCGGCCATCTGGGTTTTCCTGAGTTAAAATTTCTTTTACTACCACGTTCGGAACATCAGTGATGGTGTGGGAATGGAGACTGTATACGCTAAAATCCTTTATGGCTTTCACCAGGGAGAAAGCTTGTTTCTCCATTATTTTATAATTCAAAGAAACATCTCTTAATGATTTACTGAAAAAGGATATGGGCTGTTCATACCCTTTATTGTTTTTCTATAGTAATACTGTTGCAATGGTATGTTCAGAAGCGAAAGAAAAAAGATAAAAATCTTTGGTGAAGTCAGGACTGATCAAGACTGGAGCCTGTGTGAGTGCATGTTTAACTTGTTCAAAAGACTGTTTAGATTCAGTGTCCCATATTATTTTTGTGTCCTTTTTTAACATGTTTGTGATGTTCCTGAGAAGTTCATCCAGGTTAGGAATGAGTCTTCTCAGAAAGTTTATTTTCCCAATGAAAGACTATAATTCTTTGATATTCCTTGGGTGTTATAATTTCTGAATGGCTACTATTCTGCTGGGATCTATCTTAATTCTGTCCTTAGAGATTATGTGCCCCAACAGTTTACCTTCCTCTAATTCGAAAAGGATTTTCTTAGGATTAAGAGAAATCCCAAATTTCCTGCATTTCTCAAATACTCTTCTGAGATGTCTTAAATGCTCATCATCGGATTGGGAATACACAGTTACGTTGTCCAGATAAATGACAATAAA
>JASDQU010025977.1:42622-53585 GCA_032191745.1 Picea mariana | reverse complement strand
TGAGAACGCTGTCTCTCCTGAGATTTTGCAATGGAATTAACCTCGGCCTTGGCACACACTTGTGCTCTATGTGCAACTCTGCACTATTCCTCCTAAGATTTGATTCCTTCTGCAAACTCACAGATTCTAAGGAATACTGCACATGATCCTTCCAGCCTTCATGATAACCTCTGGCTATTTGGAAACTCCAACTTTGTGCCCTATGCTCGTCCTCCTAAGCTTGATTGCACACTCTGCCTGTAAACCTACCAACATCAATGATGTTCTTTCCTATAGACATGCCATCATCATTGATGTTCTTGCCTGTATACATTCTATTGTCACTATTGTTCTTGTCATCAATGATAAGCACACTATGCCTGTAAACATGCCAACACGGGTACTCTGACAAACCATCCTTATCGTACCTTAAGGATATACCCAGGGATGATCAGTCCCCTAGGATATAAAATCCTAACTGAGCTACTCATTGTGGGTCAGGATACCATAGTATCATCAACATCACTCCCCCTTTCGAGGGAGGTCCTTTTGTACAATACCAAGATTGTCTCGAAAGTATTCAAACTTCACATGAGACAAAGGATTAGTCAACACATCTGCAACCTGCTTATTTGTGCCAACATATTGGAGCTTTGCAGCTCCCCTCTGCACTATATCATGAATGTAGTGGTACCATATCTCTATGTGATTTGACTTATCATGGGACACTGGGTTCTCTGTCATCTTTATACATCTTTGGTTATCACAGAGAATCATGGTGACTTTCATCTCCAGATCGAACAGGCATATCAACAACTTTTGAAGCCATATGGATTCACAAGTGGAAGAACATGTTGTAATGTACTTCGCTTATGTCGTGATGAGAGAAATATTTATTTGCTTCCTATTTTCCATGAAGTCATGGTTGACCCCAAACTAAAACAACATCTTGAAGTGTTCTTTTGTCTGAAGCACTTCCAACCCAATTTGAATCAGTATAACCATACAGTCTGAAGTCATGATCTCCAGTATAACAAAGACCATTATCCAATGTACCCTTAAGGTATCTCATCACATGCTTTAAAACTACAAGGTGAACACGTCTAGGCTCCACCAAATACTGACTCAAGGTGTTCATAGCAAAGAATATATATGGCCTGGTATTCATTAGATACATCAACGAACCAATAATTTGTTTGTATAGAGTAGCATCAACCAACTCTAATGAAGTATCAACCAGGAGATTCAAATTCATTTCCATGGGTGTGGTTATGGCTTTACATTCCAACATGTCAAATATCTTCAGTATTTCAACTGTATACTTCACTTGGTTAAGGAAGATATTCTATGGGCTCTACCAAACTTCAAGACCTAAGAAATAATGCATCGGCCTAGGTCTTTCATCTCAAATTCTACAGTGATCTTCTTCTTACAATTTGTGATGAGATTTTATTCTCGATTTAAGAATAAATCATCCACATATAGTAGTAATATAACTAGCTCATCATTCATAACCTTGAAGTAAAAGTTAGGATCAACTTTACTCTTGGTAAAGTCCAATATTTTCAGGAAACTATCAATTCTGCCATAACAAGATCTAGGAGCTTGCTTCAACCCGTATAGAGATTTATTCAACCTACAGACATGAGTCTTTACATATTCAACTTCAAACCCTTGTGGTTGTTCTATATACACTTCTTCTTCAATAACACCATTTAAGAAAGTTGTTTTCACATCCATCTGGTTCAAATTCCACTTCATTTTGGCTACAATAGCTATGATGGTTTTGATAGAAATGTATCTAGCTATAGGAGAAAAAAAAAATTATAGTCACTACCTTCCTTTTGAGAAAATCCACGAGCCACAAATATTTTCTTATGTTTTTCAATACTTTTGTCTGTTGCATGTTTTATTTTGTATATCCACTTGGAAGATACCACATCTTTGTTCTTTAGTTTGGGAACTACTTCCCACACATCATTCTTCATAATGGACTGGTATTCTTATGTCATGGCGTCCATCCATTCTTTCTTTTGAATGGATTCTTCAAAGCAAGTAGGTTCCTTCTCTACGATATCACACATCAAGGCCATATAGTTGGAGAATGGTTTAGGCTTCTTTCTTTGTCTCATGGTTCCTTCTTGGGCATCGTACTTTTCTATGTCCTGAATGAGTTCTCTATCCCAAGCTAGCTTTCTCTTGTGAGAGATAGTCATACGGGGAGGTTCTTGAGATTCTATAATATCATGATCTTCTGGAATCTCATCATCATGGGTAATTGCAACTTCCTTTACGGGTTCTGCAACTCTGGGAGCTACTGGTACTTCTTCATATACTTCTTCGAGATGGAATTTTCTTGATCTCTTGAGTGTTGCATCTTCATCAAAGGTTACATCTTTGTTGATCTCGATATGATGGTATCTTGGTATGTAGATTATGAAGGCCTTAGAGACCTCACAGTACCCAACAAATATTCCCTTATTTCGTGAAGGATCCAACTTGGTTCTCTTTTTTTTCAGAATGTGTACAAATACTGGACAATCAAATATTTTGAGATGGCTTACTTTTGGCTTCTTTCTGGTGAAAATTTCTTTGGGGGTTTTGAATCCAAGTGCACTATGGGATAATATGTTATGGACATATATTGTTGTTCTTGTTGCTTCATCCCATAAGTGCATTGGAAGATCTTGATCATGAATCATAGTCTTTATTTCTTCCATAATCATTCTATTCTATCTTTCTGCTACACCATTTTGTTAAGGATTATAGGGAGTGGTGAGCACCCTCTTAATCCCGACATCTCGGCAAAAGTTTTCAAATTATTTTGAATTGTACTCTACTCCATTGTCTAACCTGAGTATCTTGATTTTTCTTTCAGATAGGTTTTCTACTAAGGATTTGAATTCCTTTAACTTCCCAAGTACTTCATCTTTTGATTTTAAGATATAAACCCACGTCTTACGAGAGTAATCATCAATGAAAGAGGCATAGTATACATACCTTCTTAAAGAGGTTGATGGCATTGGACCGCATATATCTGAGTGGATAAGTTCCAATATTCCTTCTTCTTTACTGTCTCACTTTGGAAAGGGATTCTTTATGTTCTTTCCTTGCGCACATCCCTAGTACATAGAGTACATCCTTCATTCTCATTGGAGTTCATGAATCAAGTTTGTAGGTGGATTATCCCATTCCTTTGATTGGGTGTTGATAATCATCTCCAAGTTAAACTTTATGGGGGAGTCCTTCTCTATAATTTTGGGGAGAGCGTTCTTTTAACTTATCATGTGCATAGAGGCACCACTATCTATGATCCAAGTATCCTCTCTAGGTGTCACAGATCCTGAGAGAGCAGAAAACAAAACATATTCTCCAATCTCTTATTTAGCTAACTTCTTGGGTGGCTTATCATATTCATTTGCATGGGCATGATGTCTCTTTTTATTTCTCCTCTTGTATTCTTCCCTTCTGGCAGGAAAATTCTTAGCAATGTGTCCCATCTTATCACAATGATAAAACTGGTAGGAAGAGAAATATTTTCCCTTTCCTTGACCCTTATGATATTTCTATAATATCTTTGGAAAGTGAGACTCCTTTTTGAAAATGAGAGTTTCCTTTTCCACCCTTAGCATGAGAAGCTAGGGCTTGATATTCATCTCTTATTAGAATGACTTCTCGGTTAGCCACTCTTGCTTCTTCTTCAACACATTCTTCTCATAAGATATCAAATTAAAGTTTCTCTTTTCTTGCACAAATAGTTTGGATGAAGGCATCCCAAGGTATTGTGAGACCATTAAGAGTTGTCATCATGAGTTCATCTTCATCTATATTGTCTCTAATTGCCCCTAATTGTTCCTTGATTTGAGAAACCCTAGAGAAATAGTCTTGAACTGTTTCTCCTTTTTGCATTCTTGTATTCTTGAGTTGGGTTCTCAAGTTCATCTTCCGGTTGATGTTCCTTCCTTCATACATTATCGTTAGGGCATCAAACATATATTTTGTAGTATTCTTAGAAGACACTTGAGGGATCAAGTGGTATTTAATAGAGTCTGCAATTATCCTTTATCCTTAATCATATCCTTCTTGTACTTCTCTTTGGATGCATTTTCTTCAAGATCTAGTACATTTTATTTTATGAATTTTGCAAGGTCATTCTCTTCAAGAATGAGTCCAATTTTGTACTTCCAGGCATGAAAATTTTCCACACCTTCTAACTTGTCAACAAGCTTAGTGCTTGCAGACATCTTAACCCGGAGCTAAGAAAATGACCAGAAAATGAAAGTTCTCAGAAAATGAAACTAGGCTTACCAGGAGATACGTTGGGCTGAGGTGAGTTTACTGGAGCTGATTGTTTTTGAAAAATCCAATTTTTACCCCCCGAAACTGGACTTGCGCACTTCTATATTGGTGCTTCTGGTATCGGTTTTGGTTTCCTAGTTTTCTGGTACCAGTCAAAACTAGGGTTTGAATTTCCAAAGAATCGAGCCACTAAAAAAGTTCGCTCAAGTTGTCAAAAGATGCACTAGGGCAAGGCACACTTCCCAAGGTGGTCTTTGGTCAAAAATTCTTCTTCAGTAAAAAGCCTTATTTTTCTTGTACGACAACATAAATGTCTAGATACCCAATGAAAGATGCTCTATTCAGTCAAGCTCTAATAACATGTTAAGTTTCTACTGTTGTTATTAGGTTATTTCCAAATTTCATGGGCATTCAATGCATTTCCAAAATAACAATATAAAGAGGATCACTGAAAGAAACACAATCACAAGGTACACAACATTTTATCCTGGGAAACCCTCATGGTGAAGAAAACCCAGCAAAACTTCATCAATAATATATTTCTAGTACAATGCCAATACTAATACCAAAACACCAAAGACAGACCAAGATTAAGGATGTACCTCTCTTCTCCTTTGTTAGACTTCTTCCTACAACTGCAATTGTCTTCAATATATGCACACTAGATGAGTGAGTGAGTGTGTTCAAATGAGACAACATCCTCACATATAAATACAAGTTGTGAGGTGGCACTAGGGTTGTGTCTCTTCACTTGGTTGAGCCGACTTCAGTGGATAAAACCACTTTACAATTACTACGGGTTGAATTTACAAATACCACCATACAAATACATGTTGACCAATCCAAAAAATGGGATTTGATCTTATACAAGACCTGACTTGATCAATCTGCAAAAGGGGATTTGATATATACAATAATAACTCAAATATAATTAGAATATTCTTCGAAGTTACAATATGTCAACACACTGGGAAAAAATGAACCTTGTCGACATCTCAAAACCTAAAATTGAGATTACAACAATGAAAATTATCATTTTATTCATTCAATTTATAAAATCATTAAATCCTCATTCCTTTGTTCTCCAAAATGATCATTACCCTTTTCTTAATTCTATGCATGATTATCTATACATTGTTTCACTTTCTTCTTGTTGTTTCTAGCAACATGGACATCGGTGTGACAATACTTTGCAAATATTTTGAGAATGCCCCGTAGATCTCTTTCCTATTGCCTCATCCCAAGCCAATATCAAGGAGACATATCCTTTGAAGCATTAATTCTTAGAACAAAATTTTTTAAGTTGGGTGGGATTCTTAAGAAAACTAGGGAGAAGGTAACATAATTTTTATTATAGTCAAACTTATGCATTAGGGATTGTTATTGCACAAACTTTCGCTTGGGCAAATCCAACCACAAGTGTTACTAGTGCGACACAATTATGATTAAGAACCATTGTCACCTTATCAATTACTCCCCTCATTTTAGTGATTAATGATTTCACCACAAGGAAGGCTTCCCTAGTGGCCTCGAGGGAAAAAAGAATGAAGATCAAGAGGTTTTTCAAGATCCTTGTTTTGGTCACTAGATGAAGATGTCTAGGGCTTGAAGAAGAGTTCATTGGGAAAATATATGAGCTAAGCTTGAAAAGAACCTATAAAACCAATGTTAGAACAATTATCCCAAGACTAAATATCATGTAAAGTAGACCTCAAACACTAGGGAAAACAACAAGAAAGGTTTTTGTCCCAGAATGTAGAAAACTGAAGATTATATTAGTAAGAGAAAGTAATAACAGCTGCAATAAATCGTCATCAAAATCACCAACAAATGATAGAAAATGAAAGCTTATGACTGGTTGACAATATTCCAATACTTAAACCACAACTTTGACGGTTGAAATGGGTTGTAAGTGAGTGTTATAAACAAAATATAATCACAACACTAGATGGTTGTAGAAAACATTTTCTATAGCATCAAGAATTCACTGCAAAAATCAGAAAATAAGAATGACAAATTGTAGCCCTTGATTAGTAGATCACTTTGCAATATTTAAGCACAAAATTTTGAGGTGAATTAGTTTGTAGACAATAGTAAGAGGGTTTGTTTCAACCCTAATGGTTGTAACTTAAAACTTATTACAATAGTAAGAAAACCTTTAAGAACTCAAGACTTATTAGCATGAAATGATAGCTTAGAACATGAATAATTCATCGACAACCCAAACGATTTCAAGAGAGAAAATATCATGTTTAACAATGAACTAGTGCCTTATCTATTGGGAAATGGAATCACAACATTAACAAGTTAGGGTGGAAAAGGAAAATAAAATTTAAACTTTAACCCAAACCATTATGAGCCCAAGTCATCACCTTCTCCAAGTCACCTAGCTCAACAAATTAATGGGAAACTAGTTTTTAAACCTTAGGGGGATAGACCATTCTAACCCCTAGTTTTAAGACCCTATCCAAGAATGTTTTCAAGGGTATATACCCTTCTAAATCTTGAATCCACCCTTGAATGAGTTCTATTCAACTAAAAAATTAGCTTGAAGGAGGGGATAAACACTCTTGACCCTCCTAGGGTTTTTCCAAGCAAGATAATCAAATCAAATTGCAGAAATTTGCCCTCAAACCAAAGCAAACCTACAAAGATCATTCACCAAGAGAAATCCTAGATCACAAACCAATCCTCCAAAAAAAGAGAATTGCCTCCTAGCAATAGCACATGAGCAAAAAATCCCCTATAGACAAATTGCACCAACCCATTTGCTCAAGAAAAAGAGGGCCGAAATACTTTGAGAGAGAGATAAGTCTCAAGTTATGAATTATATCCAAATGAAGTGAGGCTTGCCTCTATTTATAAAGGAAATTCAAGCTCACTTTAATTCAAATTTACAATTAGATCCACTAATTTAGGTCCAAATTCATGGTTTTACATTGACTTTAACCAAAATGATTTGACTTTTGCCCACATATGCTAAAAAGGGACCAAAATGATAAAATAATGTGAAATAAGCATCCAACGTCTTCATCAAGGATGGTCGTTGGGTGAGATAGCCTCCCAAGGCTAGGACGTCACTTCTCCATGGTGCCACATCACCCCACTAGTCCACAAAATGTGAGTTAAATATCCCACAACTCCACCAAGTGCAAAACCAATGTCAAATCAAGCTCTTTAAGCTTGACGTCATGCTCCAAAAGCGCAACACTAGCATTAAAGTGTGACGTCATGTGTGGTTCATCTTCCCAAACCTCCCTCATGAGGCATAACGACCTCTAAAGGTGCAACGTTCATCATCAATGCTCTCCAATCAATGGGGCACATCGTCCAACAAGTGGGCTTTCACACCCCTATGGAGATCCAAAGTGCCTTAGCACCTCCATGAATGATGTCATCAAGTAGAGTCCTGCAAAGACCAACAAGGTATGCCCTCCAAGGGTCTACAAGTCATATGAATCATGCCAAGGAAATCATTTTAATAAAAGATCCACCCAAACAAGTATATTAGATCACCCTTTTCAAAATAAACATATGCTACAAATACTTTATATAATTTTTCAAGTTTAAATATGGGAGGGTTGTCAAGGTTCCCTATTAGGTTAACCAATCCCCAAGTAGAGGAATGTTTCCTGGGTGAGCCCTCTCTATCTCATGTAATGAATGTGAGGTGTATGGGGAAGAAACTTTTGGGCATGGGGACATTAACATGCAAGGTCTCATATGTTCTCATTTCCATAGGCACCTTTATGGAGGGTGTGTTGCATCCTTGAGTTACCTTATGTTTGGGGTGCAACCTTTTTCCAAACCCTTTAATTATTGTTTCCCTTATTTTCTTTAGATAATTTGCAATCCCCCTTTACAAGATTTATTGATTTTATGCATTAAATGTGTTTCCATTCAAGTGGGATACTTATAATTCCTTTTCAAATAGGTGAGGTGTTCATTCGCACTTAGGAATTAGGGCAGGTACCTAGAAAGGTAGAGCTCAAGTTTTGGGCTATGGATTTTATGTCCCTTTGTATCTTTGCCATTGCATTTTGATCATGGATGCTCTTTCTTTTTTATTTTTTTAATGATGCTAGTTGCAACAACCTCTGGGCCTTTAGCCCCTCTTCCTATAAGAGAATGAAGTACATGCCCCTTGTTGGGGTACATGTAACCCTAAAACCCAAAATATGAGGAAACAAAGTGTATGAATATGGAAAGTGACAAAAGATGATCGGGAATGGTACGAAATCCCATCAAGAAGAACCCCTAGTAGAATGTCTTTTTCCTGGAGGTGGCAACTTACTATAACCCCGGGAAAACCACCAAGGTGAAACAAGGAAAAATATATAACTTATGAGAAAACATTCTATAATCAAGGAAAGACCCACTGACACTTATTTGGATGCCCCAAATATTAAAACAATACTTATAATGAGACTGGACTAGTTACCTCATGAATCAAGACCCACTGCCTTTGATGGACCAAACTAATGTGGTGGACGTTTCTTTATTGTTTATGATGATGGTGGTGTGTGGTGAAAAGGAGAGGCTCTATATGCTCATCGTGGGCTATATTGATCATCCAACTCTTGCCACTCCATGTTTGTTGCCTGTGGGCCTCAATACATCATCTCCTTAATTACCCCTAGGTTGTGGGGGGTAACTAAGGAGATGATATATATATATATATATATATATATATATATATATATATATATATAGAGAGAGAGAGAGAGAGAGAGAGAGAGAGAGAGAGAGACTCCTTAATTACCCCTAGGTTTTGGGGGGTAACTAAGGAGATGATAGAGAGAGAGAGAGAGAGAGAGAGAGAGATAAATAAAAAATTGTTTTCATTGCTGTAGTTAGTTGCTCGCTTCTACTTCCCTTTTAGTTTTTATGTTTTCTTTTAAGTTATTAGTTTCCCTTCAATTGTTTTTTGTTTACTTGGTTTCTATCTTATTTTGATTGATCCTAACCATGATCTTTCACTTTTTACATTCTTGACTTCAAGGGATGAAAGAATTACAACTCTTTATTTTCCTTGTTCATTATTGCTAACAATGCTAGCAAACCTTGATGATAATACTATAGGATGCAACTTGTAAGCATGCTACCTAAGTACAAGTTTTTCCAAGTATCATATGAAGATGTGTTTATACTGATATAGGGCTAGGAAGTCCATCTCTAATCCCCTTGCTCTATCCCATTATTTTTCGCTTGTGAGAATAAGCCCTTTGCATACCATCCATGGATGATCGCTTGCTCTTTTTGACATCCTGCTCTTACAACTGTGAAGACATGTTGTAAATTTATTTGTTTTTCTTTTTGTCTAAACTAATTCCTTTCAAAACAACCCTCCTAGAACATGCAAGATTTTTGTATCACTATAAATGTCATTGGGCCATTACAATTCAACACCTTGCTCTTGATGATGAGCCCAACCAGGTGGCTCAAAATATTAAAAATAGAAATAATATTATACATATTTCCACTCCATTTTCTTTCCAATATCATATATCTCAATCCTTCCCTAAGGCATCATATTCCACTACTATTGAATGTTTTTGTCTATGAAACTAAGATTCTTGATTTGGCCTAAATGTAAGCAATCCTACCTATAGATGGCACCATGTGTTGACCTCATTTCTTGTCAATGGGATTTTAATCACCTAGTGTTTTGATTTTGTCTTGCTCAATTTGTTCAAAAAGCTCATGATAAATTTTTTCCTACATAAATCTCATGACCTACACTCAAACATTCTTGAATTCTTGACACAAAAGGGTGTTCCATGCCTTAAACTTGCATTGGGGAGACATAAGGAACTTTAACAACACCTTGATGGTCTATTGGTGGATGGTCGATAAGATACTTATCATATTTTGTTATGTAGGATGTTTGTGGTTATGGTTGAACAATTACATTGCTTTTCCATTTGCGCAATTTTATTTAACATGCTCATGATTTTATTCTACCAGTTATGCTTAGTAACATATGGAATAGGTTATAATTGTAGTGATAGGTTCTAATTGTTTCCACCAGTGAATTTGTTTGAGATATCCATGAGTATTTTGGGTGATTCCTTTGGATGAAAAATAAATAAAAAATTAAAATGTCCCTGAGGGTTGTGTTCAACAATATTGTGTTGAACACATCCTTTTGTGCCTAGTAATCATCCCTTTAAATGATGGTATAGCAATGGTGAGTAACAAACATTGCAAGCACCCACCATATGGTAACAATGTATAGTGCACATGGTATTAACAAATAGTAGTTTTTTGGTTGATGTGCCTTGGTGTTGGATGTCTAGATAGAATATATTATAGTGCTTGTTGTTTCTATATTGCTTGCATATGGTAGATAGTTCAACAATCATGCATGAAATTTTGGCTTGGCATTGCATTTAAATTGAATATTTGTGTTTATTAATGCATGTGTACCAAACCTTGGGATATGTGATCCCTAGCAACCAATCATATGTATGACACCTGGCCACTTTGTACCCCTTCTTCAATTTCATTCAACTTGATGGAATGGGCATCCATTCCTCCTTAGTTTATGGCTAACGATTTGCATTCAACGATCATTATTTGACCCTACCTTTCCATGACTTAGCATGCCATTAATTCTTTCATTCACTTGCTCATTTGGTTTTATATGGTCAACTATTTTGGTTCTGGCGATTTTAGTTACATC